>JAASFZ010000319.1:0-20756 GCA_023334075.1 Globisporangium nunn | reverse complement strand
TGGTGCTCGTCACCGCCATTCCCAGAACCCCGCGTGCTTGCTCATGCGCGCGCGCCTTCACGCGCTCGCTTGCTTGCTTGTTTTGTTGCCAACGGCACTGTTGAGGGAGATGTCCTGAGTGTTTTTTCATTCGCATGCCTCCGATATGTACCGATTAGGGTGAGTGTAAACAGGAATTGTTTGAAGCGTCGTGCGCGCGCAATGTCTGTCAGATCTGCTACGATGGTCTCTGTGTCGACGGTCGGGTCCACTACCGCGGTCTGTGCGCTCTCGGATCAGGTAAAGAAGTACCGCGCGCGCGTCGTCGGCGGCAGTAGCCATGCAGGTGACAAGTTCGCCGCCCCAAATTCCAGCGGTGCGCAGATCCCGACGCTGCTGCTGCTGTGCTTGAAAGTGGTCTCCGACCGCTTCCGCTTCGACCCCAAGGTCCAGAATGTGCCGCGCAAGTTCTTCCCCGACGTCATGGCGCGCCTGCCGCTCGACCTCGACGTCTGCATCTCGGCGCCGAACGTGAGCGACGAGAACTACTGGAAGCGTTGCTGCATGAGCAAGCTGGCGTGGCGCAACCTCCAGATTGAGAACCACGGGCTCACATGGAAGCAGCTCTTTCTTGAGAAGCATCTGCAGGACCTTCTCGAAGACTTTGACGCGAATGTCGACGACACGGACCACCTCGTGGACGTCGTGAAGGCGTGCCAGGAGTTCATCTTCTCGCTTGAGATCACCCAGCTGCTCTCACACCTAGACCTGAACGAGCTCTGCTCGCACCTCAAGAATCTCACGCGCCTGCAGCTCACGTACGGCGTGAAGCAGATCGGCAT
This sequence comes from Globisporangium nunn, assembly GCA_023334075.1. Taxonomy (NCBI): domain Eukaryota; phylum Oomycota; class Peronosporomycetes; order Pythiales; family Pythiaceae; genus Globisporangium; species Globisporangium nunn. The sequence continues at coordinate 19,935 of JAASFZ010000319.1, read as the reverse complement.
GAAGTACGAGCGCATGCTCTTCGGCATGAAGATCTCGGACGCCACCAACCTCTCCCACATCGTCAAGAACACCAGGACGCTCACAACGCTCTGGCTGCCGAGCAATCTGCTCGACGACGACCTACTACGCATGATCATGACCGGGCTCGTAAAAAACAACACGATCACGTCACTTGACCTGTCGCACAACAAGCTCACCAACCACGGCGCGCGGCTGCTCTCCAAACTGCTCGGTCCCGACAGCGTGCTCACGACGCTGCGCGTGTGCGACAACCAGATCCACGCCGAGGGCGGACGTTACCTCAGCCGGGGCTTGAAGTACAACACCAGCTTGGTCGAGCTCGACCTGCGCCTGAACCGACTCACGGACGACGGCGGCCGCATGCTGCTCGAGGGACTCACGGGTCATCACTCACTCACACTCCTGAACCTCAGCAGCAACATGCTCGGGTCCGAGACGGTGGCGTTGCTCGCGGATATCCTCGCGGACCCGCGCAGCGCACTGCGCGCTATCGACCTGAGCAGTAACGTGCTCAATGAGACAGATGGTGACGCGCTCGTGCGCGGACTGCAGGCCAACACGGCGGTCATCGCGCTCGACCTGCGCCAGAATGATATCCCGCCCGAAGCCGAGTGCCTCGTACAGGTGGCGCAGAGGCTGCGCCGTAACGAACTTGAGCTCAAGACCGCGCAGCAGCAGCAGCAGCAGCAGCAGCAGCAGCAGCAGCAGCAGCAGCAGCAGCAGCAGCAGTAGTAGGGTAGTACGGATTTCCCTTCATTCTTCACTCAATCTCATTCGTCGCTTTGCCACGTGCGTTGTGATTCTTGGCGCGTCGTAAGCAGCGCGTGATCGACACCAACGTACACGACATCGTCTCGCTCGCTCCCCTCTTTCATGTCGCCATCCCCACTCTCGTCCTCAACGGACCGACACGACGCGAATACGAGCCGCTTTCGCACCATCGTGGCGATGCGGCAGTGGCTCGCGACATCTACAGCGTCGAACGGCGCGTCGAGCTCGCGCACGAGCACCAATGCCAGCGCGTGCGAGCGCGTCGGCGGCGCGTCGTACACGAGCAGCTCAGCCGAGAACTTGGAGCCGCCCGTCACATAGAATCCGCGCTCCCACAGGTCCCGGAACACGCGCAGTCGTGTGGCTGCGGCCGCGCCTACAACGCACCAGCACGCAGTCAGCAAGTAGCGATGCACATAAGCTGCTGGCAGCTACAGTGGCCATTCCCGACGCACTGAGGAACTGCGACGGAGGCGTCTCTCGCGCGACAGCCGCCAGCAGTGGACTGACGAACGATGGCGTCGTCCCCACGTCTTCGCCACGTTTATCGCCGTACGTCTGCAGCACCAGGAAGCCGTGGAACACCCCGACATACACTTCCTCGACACGAAGGCGCAGGCCACTAGAGGCGTCGCCGTCACCGCTGCCTACGAGCCGCCGCTGCTCGGTGAGGAAGCGCGCGTGCGCAGAGCAGCGCACGAGTACGAACGCCGAGTCCGCAGTGGCGCCAGCCGTCCACACGAGCTCGCCAGCGGCAACGTGCACGTCGTCCTCATCATGTCGATTCGCGGTGTCGGAAGCGATGTCCGACATAATAACAAATGCCCTATTTGCCAGGGTGAGTATATATAGTGGAAGCAGTGGCTGCACCTGTTTTTACAGACAGTGTTAAATAGCGTGCGTTTATGTGCCTCTTTCGAGGTGAGTGCCCTGAAGAGAAGGACTACTCCGAGCATCCGCAGCATGGCGTTGGCTCGGCTTGTGATGTTGAGCATACAAGTGTCAAGACAAACGTTCGTGTTCGGGGTCGAAACTTCAAGTGGTCTTGTAAACCTTCATTTCACACTCGGAAATCCGCCAAGCCCCACGCACACGCACGCACGCACGCAGGCAGCGCGAGCAGCTCCTTCTACCTTCCTCCTGTCTGCCCGCATGCCGCCATCCGACGAAGAGCCGGTGCTCGTCGAGGCCCTGACGCCGTCGCCGCCTGCAACTGCGAGCGCACCAGCGCCCGCCACACTTGCGGCGGACGAACCGAAGCAGCAGCACAAGAAGAAGAAGATGAGCGTGACGGTGGTGACGACCACCACGACCACCGCCGCCACCAGCGCCGCCTCATCTACGACCACTGCTGGTGCTGCCGCGTCGGAGGTGTCGGGCACGCTCTTCGCTCAGTACGAGCGCTGGGTGAAGGCGCACACGGGGCTCGCACGCAACATCGAGACGATGCTCTACATCGCGCCGCAGTTCGTGCCGGTGCGTGCGCTGTGTTTTTTTCTGCGCCACTATAGTGACGCACTATATGGTCACCCAAATCTGACGCGCTGCTGCAGAAAACCAAAGTGTCGCCGGAGGTGGCGACCCAGGCCGGCTACTCGCTCGTCGGGCTACTCCATCTGTACCACGACTACGTGCTGTTCAAGGCCGGGCAGGCGGCGAACGCCAAGCCAGCGAACGCTATCGAGCAGTACGTGTGGATGTAGTAGTAATAGTAGTAGTAGTCGTGATAGCAGCGCTCATTGACGCCTACTTCCTACACTATTGCTGCCTGCAGGTTCACGCGCATGATCCGCGTGCCGCTGTCACTCATTTCGCACACGCAGGTGCTGGCGGAGGTGCTGGCGAGCAAGATCGGCGGTGACGTCGGCAAGTGGCGCGTGGTACGTGATCTCCTCTACTGCGTTCAGGCGATGAGACTATGTAGGGTGGTGCTGAATGCGGGTCGGAACTGCTGCGATGATTATTCTGCCAGATCGTCTGGATCGAAGCCGCGAAGAGCGTGCTCCGCCTGCTTCTGCTCGTGCAGACGCGCAAGTCGCTGCTGATCAAGGGCGGCAAGGTGAGGGTCCAACAGACAGCAGACACCAGATGCACGCGTTGCATCACTTGCCTGGACTCATCACTCGTTTGTGTGCTGGCGCTGGCAACAAACAGTACAAGGGCGTGGAGACGGCGCCGCAGCCGTCGGCGTTCGCGCGCTTCAAGAAGAATGCGGTCGATAAGCGCGGCGCGCGCACGGGCAAGACCTTCGCGGTTAGGACGAGTGCGTCACTATCACCGCATTCTTCCTGTTGTTCTGTCTGCTGTAATGGCGGATGCTAGAAGACGAGTGAACTCATCGCTTCGATTTTGACACGTTAGCGGAGGAACCGGTGGTCGAAGAGCCTGCGACGCTGAAGGCGCCGAACACGGTCACCTTCGATGTACGTACGCTGCAGTTACATAGGCCGCCGTCGATTCTCGGGATCGTCCCCTCACTCAATCATGTTCTGCGTATCGATCGACAGAACCCCGCGGTCGTGATCCGCAAGGTGCCGCGCGAGGACCTGCTCCTCGGCGGCGAGGTGCTCCACATTCTCCGCCCCCTCGTGTACGCGCTGCTGCGCATGCGCCGCTCGGAGGAGTCATGGACGCCGGTGGTCGTGTCGTTCCTGGTCGAGGCTTCCGGGTATGCGCTGCTATTTCTCGCAGCTTTGAGCTCGTGGGAGGTTGTGAGTGGGGACTGACTGACTGAGATTGACTGTTCGCATTGCTTCGTAGACTGTGGCTGTCCAACGCTGCACTCAAGCCTGTTGGTGTCGACGCGGAGAAGCCGAGCCAGAAGGTTCAGGACGAACTCGCGTCGCGCAAGGTAAAGTTGACGCTGCGTGTGTTTTTCGGCTGACACCGTTCTTCTTCCACACTGCTGACACTCGACGCGCGTGTGTTTTGTTTGTGTGGATGTTATCAGATGGCGCTGCTGCTCTACTTCCTGCGCGACCCGGTGTACGCGTCCGTGACGCAGCCAGCGACTGGAAAGGTTCGTCTTCCTCCTCCTCCTGCTTTTCGGTCTGTTCGTTCCTTCCCTTGTATTGGCTAGCGAGACTGACGATGGTGTGTTGGCACACACCATGTCCGTTTTTCAGGTGTGCGACGTGCTCGACTACGTCCCAGTGGCCGGCCGCGCGATCCGCTTCGCGTCGACTGCTGTGATGGACTACTACCACCAGTTCCACTTCTACACGTCTGCGTCGTAAAGCGCTGCTGTCGCTGCTGCTCCCGTCCACCGTCACAAGCTATATAGCTATATAGCTAGTAGCGCAGCGTAGCTTGGCAACCTGTCAGTTTGTCACCACGTCAGAAGTCTTCGTATTCTCTCTCTCTCTTTCTCTCTCTCTCTCTTTCTTTCTTTCTCATGCGCTTACTCGTTGTCACAGTCAGCTCGCGACGCGCACGTAGAAGAGAATGTAGGCGGTCGAGAGCGTCTCGTCTCGGAAGTGTTCATCGTCCAGCACGGTCACGACATCGTCGTCCATTCGAAGCCACTGCGCTGGTTGTGTGCCACCGCCTGGGCTGCTGCGATCTTCTGTCTCCTGTTGGCGCTGGCGCCGCACGTACGCGATGTAGTGTCCAGAGTCGATCGACGGCCCCACGTGAGCGCACACCGCGACGAGCGCGTACAGCACACGCTGCGCAGCGTTGCGCACGAACATGTTCTCCGTGAGGTCGAGCACGGAAGAGGAGGAGGAGGAAGAGGAAGAGGAGGAGAAATCCTCCATGTTGTCCTTCTCGCCAATGGGAAAGCTCACGGGCGCCCCAATCTTCTCGGGCCCCCATGGTGACTGCTTGAAACGCTGCAGCTGCACCACGAGCACGGGTGGCGCGCGTTGGAACAGCACCTGCGTGTTGCGACTCGTCTTCATATGGCAGTATCCCTCGCAGAAGACGCGGTTCTCGTCCACGAGCGTCTCAGCGTGCCGGTGCGCTTCCAGGCAGCTCGCAAGCGACTGAGGCTGCGCGCTTGCACTCGCGTTCACACTCAGCGACAGGACACTATACGCACGTAGATAGGTAGGTAGGCAAATGCCAAGAGTACCAAGCACCCTTCGTGTGAGTTCCCTGATGCGCCGACCGTCACATCACGAGCAGGACAGACAGCGAGTGATGATCACACACAACGACGCACCGCAGCTCTTGGTGGAGGCACGTGAGGTTCGCGCAGCTGCAGCACTGCGAGCCGCGGACGATCTGCCCGACGAAAAAGTCGGTCACCACTGAGTCGTTCTGCCGCAGGAACCGCTGCCAGCGCAGATCGCCGAGTCCGGCTACACAGGCAACCACAACCCATGAAAGGGACGTAGGCATGAAGTGAAGTGAGAGATCAAAGCAAATACGCACACACACACACACACCTCATACTCAGCCCAATCCACGCAACGTACACACAACGTCTGTGTACGTGCGCGGGTCGAGCGGATGGCACTTCTTGAGCTCTCTGGCGTAGAACGCCTCGCCCTGGCGGAAGTACTCCTGCTCGCGGTCGTTGAGTGCACGCGGCTCGGTGGCGGCGCGAACCGGCCGCAGCAGCTCGTGGAGCAGCTCCAGCAAGAACGAGAGGAACTCCTGCGCACTCACGAAGAATGCTCGTCAGCACGCAGCCAACCAACCTAACTTAGCCTGCGAGCCGAGCTCTCGCCGCTGGCGACAGTCACACGACTCATCAGACATCCCAAGCGCTTTGCGCCACTCGCCTCGGCGTCCTGCTGCTCCTGCTTCTCCCGGCAGCTCGCCACCAGTCCCGAGCTCTCCGCGGCGGCGTCGAGGAACGCGCGCACCTGAGCGCACAGCGTCTCTCGATCGACTCCCGCCGCCGACTTCCCATTGCTATCACCAATTCTGTTACTGTCGCTGCTACTACTGGCGCCTCTCGTCGGCACTTGCTTTCCACTCGCGCTACCGGCGTCCTCTCCCTCCTCCTCGTTGTCGTCGTCGTTGTCGGCGGCGTCACCGCTATCCCCCTCCTCCTCGTCGCTATCCTCAAACGCACCACCCCCACACCCATCGAGCGACGCCAGCAACGCCAGCAGCGTCTCCGCTACTCGCAGCCGCTGCCGCTGCTTCGCGCCCTCCTCGTTGCCACCGTCTCTTTCTTCGGGCTGCGCCACGCGCGTCAGCGCTGCGAGGTCGCGGGTGACGCGCGCGCGTAGCGCTGGTAGCGCCGCCATGCACTGCAGCGTGGCGTTCACGAAGCACGTGTTGCCGACATTCACGAGCCCGCGCCAGTCGTCGTCGCCCGCGCCGCACGCCGGACTCGACCCAGCCGAGCGCATCTGCTCGTCGTAGTCGTCGTTGACAGCTGGAGAGGACGACAGCAGCGAGTGTCCGCCCACTCGCTGACCGAGCCGCAGGCGCCGCAGCGGACTGTTGAGCCAGAGCGCCGCGAGCCGCAGCAGCAGCCGCTCGCACGCGCGCGCCACCGGCGGCGGCAGCAGCTGCAGCCACCACCACTGGCGCCGCACCGCGATCGACGTCGCGGCGAGGCTTGCCATTCTCTCTCGCCAGCCTCTCGGTGTCGAAAACACTGTCGAAAGGTGCAGCGACAGGTCAACTGTCAGAAACCGACCGGACCTGTTCCCGACATTCTCGAAATCACGACTTTCATGAAAATGCGCAGCACGAAATATGGAGTCGCTTCCATATCTCGTGCGACATAGTGTGTCCACACAAACCTGGCCCCTCAAGTGGCACAATCGTCTTGCTCGTTTTTGACACGGTCCAAAACTCACGAGCAAGTGCGGCGGACAAGCTGTCCGCTGCCTGTGAAGCAAGGTATTGCTCCGACAGACCTGACGGCGTGAGTCGTGTGGAGAGACTCGGGCGCAAGTTGCTGCTTCCTTGAGCTATGTGGCGACTCCCGCACTCGTTAGTCCAGCACAGCTGGCGTGCGTCCGCTCTTCCAACTTGGTGTCTTTGAAGCACCCGATAGACAGCCAGAGAGAGCGGCGAGCACGAAGCCAGCTAGCGGAGTTCGAAGCGGTTTGCGCCTAGTGACAGGCGGATGTGCTCCGCTGCACCCGCTTCGTGCGAACGACTTGCTTGTTTCAATGCCCACACTGCACGCTCTAAGCGGAATCCCAACTTCGATACCCACACCTGCAGAGTTGACGCGGAAGAGGAAGAAAAGCGGGCGGCCGCCTTCGCGTCGACTGCATCGCCTGCTGCTCCAGCTGCTGGTCGTGGAGACCTCGAGCGTTCCAGGTGCCGATTACGACGGTGGTTCCCAGCGTTTTTTTTCAACCTCCAATTCCAACCACTTTTTCACATTATGCTGGCGCTGCGAGTGCTGCCGCCCGCGCGCTGCGGCGCGTACGTGGCGCGCAGCTTTAGCGCGCAGCCGCTCGTCGGCGCAGACGCCAGGCGGCGCGTGCACGAGACGCCGGTGGCCGCGGACTGCGGTGCGCGCTGGATGCGCTGGCTCGGCCGCGCGAGCGCCACGCAAATGTACTGCGCGCTGCTCTTCAGCGCCAATATGGTGGCGCGCGCTGACCCGGCGGCGGACATCTTCGAGGTGCAGTGCGCGTTGCGAGCGAGTGGGCGGATGTACAGGCGAATGAACGAGCGAACGGGAACTTGCGGCGCAACGAGCAGGTGGCGGCGACTGGCGGCGCGATCTCGAGCGCGTCCGCGTGCGTGTTCTTCGGCGCCAAGCTGTTGTGCGACCGCGTGGTAACGGACATCGTGTCGCTGCGCGCGATCGGCGACAAAGGTGCGGCCGGCGCTGGGGATGCGCGTGGCGTGGGAGGCGCGGACGGCTCAGTAACGAGTGTTATGGTGCTATGGTGCATGCGTTGCGGGATCCGGACGTGCAGACGAGTTCGTTCGCATCTCGGTGCTCGGCGCCGTGCGCAAGCAGAGCTTCACGGTCGCGCCCAGCGGTGCGCTGTTGGTGACTGATGCGCGGCGGCACGTCGCTAAGCGATGGGGGCCATGGCTAACTTGGTGAGCGTCTCTGCCTCCCTCTTCACGCTCCTAGACATCAAGTTGGTGGAGCACGACGGCAAGGACTCGTACAAGTTCCGAGTGGGTGAGCGGGAGCTGACGCTGGACACGGCGCCGGCCGCTCCGGGACTGAACCGCCGCGCGCTCGAGCAGCTGCTGCAGGGCAAGCCGCTGGTGACGCGCAGAGGCAAGCAGAGCAAGAAGCCTCGCAGCAGCAACGGCAGCGAGCGCGGCGCGAAGGCGTAGACGCGTGTCGCGAAGCACGCGCTTGTTGGATGTCATAGAGACGGCCGTGGAGGCATAGAGCGCAAGAGGAGTCCGAGTGAGCCAGCGCAGTAAGGAAGCAGCAAACTTTCGGTGCACCGGAGAACCAGCCGTGCGGTGCTGCACGCGCGGATTTGCGGCTTTGCGGCTTTCGCGGCCGGCCCGCCGTCGAGTCGATTAGCGCGCCTTGTCTATCGTGCTGGCAGGACAGGGCAGACCTGGAGGAGATTTGATGGGTCGAGCGGGCGAGCGAGCTGGTTCGCCCTCGAGTTACTCACAAGCACGCCGCGATGGATAGGTGGCCGGAGCCTGGCTCACCCATTTTTCGTGCGCCGAGTGGCTGCCTGAGCGCCATTTGGCTCGCGCGAAAGTTTGGCGCCGCCGTGTCCGCCTCCGCCCTGGCTGCAGTCCGCCTGGAGGGCCGCGCGGCGAGCGAGCGAGCGAGCGGCGCGCGCCATGCGCTTCTGGCCTTCTGGGCCTCCATCTAGCTTCGCTCGCCTGCTCCTTTCGTCTTCTAGATGGCGCCAATACCGTTTCGCTCGCCTGGCGCCGAGCAGGCAGTCGACATGTCGAGCGTTTCCATACAAGCCCCGCGATTAACATTCGACTTTCTCACCTTCGTCCTCAACTCGGCCAAATTTTCGGTTCGCCTCTGGCCCTTTTGTCCCATGGCGCTCGGACTTGGGTTTTGTATTCTTTCTGCACTTGATATACACCTGGTTTTTTTCTGCACCGGAAATTTGCGCTAAATTTGTTTTGTGTGGCTCCATTTTTCGTATTGCACCCGTTTTTCGCATTCCGCAATTTGCCACCCCCCGACCACACGACCGCCCCAGCATGCTCATGCTCGAGAACCAGCGCGCGGCGGCGGCGACGGCGCTGGCGCCGCGCACCCGGCGCATGCTCACGCCCGCCGCCCTGCAGACCTCCCAAGCCGCGCAAGCCCCGCGAGCCTCCCGCAAGCGCAAGGAACGCGCGCCACCCAGCGCCGCCGCCGGAGACGACAAGCGCGCTCGCCGCGCCGGCGCCGAGCTCGAGTTCGAAGAGATGCTGCAGGAGGCGGCGCTGCTGCGCGAGGAGCTCGAGCTCCTCGTGATGGTCGCCGCCGAGCTCTGCGTCGACCTCGCCTGCGACGCGGCGCCCGCGCGCTCCTTCGCGCGCCTGTTGGCACACCACGAGGCGCTGCTCGGTACTGCCGCGCAGGACGTGACCGCGCGCCAGGTGCGCGAGATGGCGCAGCAGATGGGCGCCATGCTGCAGTACCTCTGTCGCGCGCACTACGCGCATTTCGCGCTCGTCGACATGCAGGAGCAGCTCAAAGACTGCCGCAACCGCTTCATGCGCTTCGCGTGCCAGTACGCCGCCGTCCTCGGGCAGCTGTAGCTGCTTCCTTCGGCTGCGTTCACGCTCCCACGCAAGACGCCTCCCACCACCACCCCATAGAGAACAGACGCCACCTATTAGACAGCTAGAGTCAGCCACCACCTGTATCATCATCGCCGCTGCTGGGCAACCAACATGTAAACCGCTTGTACCATATCGTTCATCGTAGACCCGGTTGTCCGTGCTTCATCCATCTATTACCCGTTAGTATGCGCCTGCACCTGGTCGTACGAGGGTCGGTGGCCTGCCTGGATCCCATCATCGCAAAGTCTCATCGAACCTCAGTTCTTCTGCTCCGCGACGTACTGCGCGTGCACGCGCTCGAGCACGTCCCGGCACGGCACGACAGCGCGCAGCTTGATGCACATGAGGAACGCGCCGGCGAGCTTGCGGTGCAGCGAGTACGCCTCCTGAGGCGGCGGTGTGAGCCGGCCGTGCATGAACGTTTCGGTGTGCTGCGCGAGGCGCTTCGTGAGCTCGCTCTTGTAGAAGTCGAACGGCGCGTGGTCGCGGAACGGCTCACCCACGACCATGCCCGCCGCCACGTGCGCGCGCAGCATGCCCGGCGACTCGTCGCCCGTGAGGAACTTGAGCTGCACCGAGTAGTCCGTAAGCGTCTTCTCGTCGCCGTTCGCTGCCGCCCACACGATGTTGAAGTACTTGTCCACGAAGCTCTTGTCGTACGTGCGCGCGGCACCAAAGTCGATGAGCCCGATCTTGTCGCTCGCGGCGTTGTACAGAAAGTTGCTCCAGTTCGGGTCCGTCTGCATGAAGCGCCAATCAAAGAGCTCGCGGATCGTGAGCTCGAGGATGCGCCGCGCGATGCTGTCGCGCACGTGCTGCGGCAGGTTCGTCGCCTTGTCTACGGCCACGCCCGAGATCAACTCTGTCGTGAGCACCCGCGCCGTGCTGAACTCGCGGTGCACGCGCGGCACGATGTACGCGTCCGCCATGCCGCTGTCGCACACGAGTGTGCGGAAGCGCTCCTGGTTGTCCGCCTCGGCGAGGTAGTCGCACTCGGCTGTCAGCTCCTCCTGACCCACGCGGATGATCTCGTCGATGTACAGGCCGCGCGGCAGGATGTTCGTGTACGTCACGAGCCGCTTGAGGTTCAGCAGGTCGCTCTCAATGCTGTCAGCCACCCCCGGGTACTGGATCTTGATCGCCACGCGCTCGCCGCTCAGCAGCGTCGCGCGGTGCACCTGTCCAATCGACGCGGCCGCGATCGGCGCGTCGTCGAACTCGAGGAAGTGCTCGCGCCAGTTGTCTCCGAGTTCTGCTGCCAACTGCTCGTGGAGCTGCAATTGGGGCATCACATGCGCACTTGCGAAACAGCGCACATACACGAAGAATAGCACCACCCATCAGTACAACATCCGACCGTATCCTACGTGCCAGAACACACAGCGCCAGGCACTGCCTCACTTTTGTCGCACGCGGTCGAGCGCCTGTGCCAGCTTGGACGGCACGAGGTTCTCGTCCTGGATGCTCAGCATCTGCCCGAGCTTGAGCGCCGCACCACGCATCGTGCAGAGCGTCTCCGCGAGCCGATCGACGTTCGCGTCCGAGATGAGCGCGCTGTACGTCCCACTCTTGCCGCCGCTGCGCACGATCTCCGCAGCCGTGCCGACCGCGAGCTTAGCCGCGAGTCCGCCGAAGCCCAAGATGCGCGACAGCGGCGACGACGGCACGTGCTTCTCTGTCCACGCGGGGCGGTTGATCGGCTCTTCCGGCAGCGGTGGCTGCTGCTGCTGCTGCTGCTTCTCCTTCTGCTCCTGGTGCTGCTTCTCCTGCTGCTGCAGCTTCTCCTGCTGCTGCTGCTGCTTCTCCTGCTGCTGCAGCTTCTCTTGTTGCTGCTGCAGCAGCTGCTCCTGCTGTTGGTGCTTCGCCTGCTGCTGCTGCTTCTCCTGCTGCTGCAGCTTCTCCTGCTGCTTCGCCTGCTGCTGCTGCTTCTCCTTCTGCTCCTGCTGTCGCGCTTTGTGCTTTTCACTCTCTCTCTCAAACTTCGATACATTAACAGCAGCAGCAGCCACAACAGCAGGAGGCACTGGCTCGGATGCTGCAGCCTCCTGCGCCCCAATGGGCGGCATCGATCCCGCGAACGCCTCCGCGGGCGGCAGCGACGCCGCGGCGCCTCTGCGCTCCGCTTCGGCTACATCAATGACCACTGGCGCTTGCTTGGGCGCGGCTGGCGCTTCCGCTTCGGGGGCAGCTACTGCCGCCTGCGCCGCCTTGGCGACTGCTGCCGTGGCGTCGGCTGCCGAGGGCGCTTGAGCCTCCGCCTGGGCGAACAGGTGCGGCGTCACGCGCGCGAGCTCCGCCGCGTGCCTCGCCAGGCGGCCGGCGGTCGTCGAGAGCGCGGGCTCCTGCATGCGCGCCAGCTGCTCCGCCACTTTGCCGGCGCCGTGCAGCACGCGCAGCACGTCGCGCGACCACATCTTCCAGTTTGGCGCTCTCCGGTGAAGTGAAGTGAGCTCGCGTTGGTGGGTGAGAGCACCTTGGGTTTTCGCACTACCAGCTCCTCGCAGGCAGGGATCCCTCCGTTTTGGCACTATTCGCAATCTTGCTCGAAAGCGTTCCCAGCTCAAGATCCTCATCATGGCGGGTGGGTGTATGCTGCTTCGAGCATGGGAGGGAGGGGAAGCGCCGCCTCCCTGCGCGCGCGCACGTACGCGCCACTCACGCTCACTCGCTCGCTCGCTCCCCCTGCCGCAGACCAAGTGACAGCGTCGCACCTGCTCATCAAGCACGCCGGCTCGCGCCGCCCCGGTGCGTTCGCCTTCTTCACCGGCGGCGTCGCCCCCCGCTGCCCGCTACGCGTCTCACGCACGTCACCCCTCTCGCACTGCCAGCGTCGCGTCTCTCGGACAACATCACGCGCTCCAAGCAGGAGGCGATCGACCAGCTGCTCGGTCGGTCTTCCGCTTAGCCATGCATGAGCGTACCCAGGCAGACGCTCATGCCCCGCACTCGTGCTCTGCGACCAGCGCTCCGTGAGCAGATTGTGTCGGGCGCGGCGACTTTCGCGGACCTCGCGACCCAGTACAGCGACTGCAACAGGTGGGGGAGGGAGCATGAAGGATGGGTGCAGCGGGTTACGCTGGTGATTGACGCGTGTGGTGCGTCGCTCCCTCGCGCAGCGGCATGCGCGGCGGCGACCTCGGCCCCTTCGGCCGCGGGATGATGCAGAAGCCGTTCGAAGACGCCGCGTACGTGCTCTCTCTCTCCCCCTTTCTTCGTGCGCTGCGTTGTGCGAACCACTAGGCTGCACGACTAACCGATCGACACGCTCGCGGCAGCTTCGGCCTCCGCGTGGGCGAGCTCAGCGGCGTGGTGGACACGGACAGCGGCGTCCACATCATCCTGCGCACCGCCTAAGCCGTCCGGCCAGTCGGTCGTACTACGAGAAAGAAAGAGCGAGGCGGACGAGTGCCGCCCGTCGTGTCGTGAGCACCCAACCAGCCTTAAGCCGCAGCGCAAGCAGCAGCAACGTCGTCCTCCTGTTGGGTGCACGCACGCCTCGTGTTCATATGCTCGTCACTCTCGTGTGGGGTTGGTTACATGTAGATGTATGTCGCGCGCGCGCTCTCTCTCTCTCTCTCTCTCTTTCTCTGGCTCATACTCACTCACTCGGCCGCACTCGCGCGCCGGAAGCTGAAGGACTTGAGCGAGAGGCGGCGCGAGAGCCGCCGCCGCCGCGGGGACGCCGAGCTCGTGGTGGCGGTCGAGGCGTTGGACACGAGGCTGTCGCGGCCGCTGCTCTTGCTGCGCTTGTAGACGCACGTGCCGTCGTCGAGGCGGATGCCCCACTCGAGGAACTCGACGCCGACGGCGGCCGCAAGGAACCAGTTGAGCTTCTCGACCCGCGCGCTGATCGTGGCGTCCGAGAAGTTGCCGAAGAGCTTCTTGCTGGGCAGGCGCGGCAGCATCTCCCGCAGGTCGCCGTTGTCGTCGCTGCCGCCGCTGTCGCGCAGCTGCAGCGTGGCCGCGAGCTGTAGGAAGACGCTGTAGCGGTGCCACGCGAAGAGCGTTCCGCGCGTCACCGTCTCGATCGCGAGCTTGTACTCGACAAAGCGCCGGGTCTCGGCGTAGCTGATACGGGTGTCGACCACGCGTGCGCTCGTGAAGTACACTTCGCCGTCGCTCTGTAGCGCCGGTGGCGGCACGGCGACCGTGTGCGCTGCTGATGCTGGTGCGCTGCCGGAGCTGACACTGTGGGTTGCGGCGCGCTGGCGCACTGGTGCCGGCGGCGCGTCGTACAGACGGATCCCTCGCTGCACCAGCTGCTGCTGCTGCTGCTGCTGCTGCTGCTGGTGCGGCTGGTGAGTTGCTCCTGCTGCTGCTGCTGCTGCTGCTGTTGGCAGCGGACGAGATGCGGGCGGCGCGTGCATCTTTGACAAGTGGCGCGCACTTTCATTCGTCGCGGAAGTGCCTGCTGGTGCTGGATGTGCCGGATGTGCTGGGACACCATCGCGTGTCCGCGTCCAGCGGGTAGCGTGGTACGGACACCGGCGTGAGTGCCCGTCGTGTGGCCGCCGCGTTGTGCGTTCGCGTGGCTCGCGCCGTCGTCGATCGGTCCGCCCCACACACTTGAGAGTCTCCACAGCCTCGACAAGCACAGCTCTCGCTGCTCGCTTCATTCGGTTCGTCGTTGAACAGCCGGTCGCGTGCACGTGAAGGAGCCATCCGCATCTCAGAGTCGGAAAGTGGTGTCGTCATTGTGCGCACACACACGCGCTTGGGACCGTGTGGGTCTGAACTCCTCGAGAGAAGGAGGAAGAGCTCTCGTCAAAGAGCCCGACGCGCTGGCAGCGACGTTGCTTCTGCTGATGCTGTTGCTACTGTAGTTGGTGGCGCTGGCAGGTGCCTCGAGCACAAGCACACGGGCAAGCGAGTGAGCAAGCGAGCGAGCAGGTCCAACGCACACGAAGTTTGCGAACATAGCACGAGACTGCGCCGGTGACTGGATGGCTGGATGGATGGTGACTGATGATGCTGGACGTCCGTTCTCTTCGAGAACGCCGCGTTGATTGATCATCGGGAGATCGCTTGGACGCGTGAGATCGTCCAGGTAGAGCGCTGCTCACATGGAGGCGCTCAGAGCCTGCCTACACGAGTTCAGCTCATGCTCTGCGTGAACGGACGGACGGGCACCTATATGTCCGAAGTCGAGTTGCGGCAAAGAGATGCTGATTTCGGTGCCGCCTTTGGGTGTTGATGATGACAGGCACACAGACCTTGTGCGCGTCTCGCCTGCTCCATTACGGATGATAATCACCACGACACGCGGAGAGCTCGCTTGGATCGGAAAGACATACCTTTGTCTCCATGCTCGGAGCGCGCGCAGAGCGCGTACTGACTGACTGGTGGATCGTCGCTTGTCGCGAGAGGAAGGGAGGGACTGGCTCGCTCGCAATCTTGCAGTTCGACGACAGTGCACTCGACGCCTCAAACGTCAAGAGATGCGGAGCGTGAGTTCGTGCTCTGCTCCATTCAAGCGACTGCGCACTGGAGACCTTCTCAAGAGTTCGACGGCTGAGCTCCGCTGGCCACCACATCGACAGCATGAACCGAAGGCCTGCACTCTGCGCAGTGACCCACCCACGAACCATCATCCAAAAGACACCGAAAACCTGTATCATGAAATAAATCGCCGCAACTCGCTACCGCCTACTTCTGCTTCTTCTCTTCCTACCCGTCTGTCTTCCTTCTTCTTCCTTCGTGCAAGCGATGAGATCGAGTGCTCGGTGCGTCTCTCCCTCACTCCCGGCTATCCATCCGCGCCTGCCTCCTCAATCCCATGACGCTGTTCACGCGTCTGCACCTGCCGCTCGTCGTCCTCACCGCTTGTTCGACTTGATGGTCGGCCCCAAGCACTCAGTAAGGACGAGGAGCGCCACGCCACACACACCATTCTGACCCCAGGATACTCGTACACGCCCGCTCGCGCTGCTCATTCTTTCCGTCGCCCTCGCGCCACACTCAGTTCCCTGCATTGCTGTTGCGGCGGAAGCTGAACGACTTCATCGACAGGCGCGACGACGCGCGCGGCGATGAGTTCGCGGTAGACGCCGTCGATACCATGCTGTCGCGCGACGACGTCGCCGACTTGACGCGGCGCTTATAAACACACGTGTCCTGGTCCACACGGATACCCCACTGCAGGTACTCGGCGTTCGTCGCCGCCTCCAAGAACTGGTTCAGCTTCGCCACGCGCTCCTGGATGATCTTCTCCGAGAAGTTGCCGAAGAGCTGCTTGTTCGGCAGCTCCGGGATCTCCTTGCGCTTGTACCCGTTCTTCGTCTGCAGCGTCGCTGCCAGGTTGCGGAACGTGCTGTAGCGATGCCACACGTACAACGTGCCACGGGTGTTCGTCTCGATCTGCAGCTTGTACTCGACAAACTGCCGGCCCTCGCGGTATGTGATGCGGCTATCCACCACGCGCGCCGAGATGAGCGACACCTCTTGCGAGCGCACCAGCTTCGTCTGGAGCTGCAGCACCTGCTGCTTCAGGCGCTCGTTCTCGCGCAGGAGCTCCGCGTCCGCGTACTCGGCGACGTTCGACGACAGTGTCGCGCGGAGGCGGTCGTTCTGCGCCACGAGCTCGCGGTTCAGCTCCAGTGCCGTCTCGGCAGCCTGCTTCGCGTCGCGAGCCGCAGCCTCCGCCTCTGCGACCTTGCCAGCCGCTTCGGTGAGCGCGCGGAGAGTGCGAGGAGACACAGGTCCTGACAATCGAACGAGCGCACATTCAGTCAGCTCACTGCTGCAACAACATCACTCTCACAAGCAGATCGACAGCATACACATACCTTGGTCCTCCTTGTCGCTGCCGTCACTCCAGTCATCCTCCACAGGCTCCTACCGTCAAGGAGCCCCCTTAGTAACGCTACACATCGACAGCCCAGCCCAGCCCAGCAACCGCGACAAAACAAACTACACGTACCGGCTGCGGGTCCGCGAGTAGCTCCAGCTCCTTCTGGCGCTGCTGGCGCTCGCGCTCCGCCGCAAGATCGGCCTCGTGTGCGCGCTCGCGCTCCAGTTCCAGCTCACGCTCGCGAGCCAGCTGGCGCTCGCGCTCCAGTGCGAGCTCGCGTTCTCGTCGCACCTTGATCACAAGCTCAGCGAATGCGACGCGCTGCTTGCGGCCGCGCTCCTGCGCCTGAATCTTGATCACACCGGCGCGCAGCTTCTTGTAGCGGAACTTGGCGAACCCGGCGCGGCTGAACGCCTGCACCTTGACCGCCGCGGTGCGCAGCGCAACGTAGTGCTTGCGCTGGATGTGGCCGCGGATCGTCTTCTGGATCTTGATCGCGTGGTCCTTGAGGATGGCGTTGCGCCGGTCCTCGAGCTTCTGGAGCAAACCCGAGCTGAAGTACACCTTGCTCTTGCCCACAGCGAACTTGCTGTTTTTCGTACCAGAGGACACCTCCGGCAGCAGCTCCTTCAGTAGTCCCACGACCATGTCGGTCGGCGACGCGTCGCGCAGACTCGACGGACAGATGATCTGGAAGCGCGACTGGAACTCCGAGAGCGGCAGGCGGTTCGGGAACGCCGCGCGGCTGATGCGGATCGCGGCGATCACGCCGGCGCAGCGCAGCTGCTCCACGATCATCATGCGGTCGAACTCCTCCGGGCTCTTGTTCGCGTTCGGCTTGATGCAGCGGACGTACTGCGACGACGTCTTGTTGATCGTCTCCATGAGCTCGCCGAGCTGCTTGCGGAAGCCGCCGGCGATCGTGTTGCCCACCAAGAAACCCTTCTGCTGGCGAACCTGCTTGCCACGGGCGGGCGCGGCGTTCTTGCGCTCCGTCACCGGCTCCTGCGGCGTGAAGATGTCGGCGATCACCTTGCTCGAACTGCCCTGCAGCAGCTGCGCCATGTCCGTCGGCAGCGTGTCCTTGTTCTTCTCCAGGAAGCCCGTCCCGTTGTACGCGACGTCGCCGGCGTAGTGGCGGATCGTGAACATGATCTGGTTGAACTTGCTCTTCTCGAGGTTTGGGTGGTCGCCGAACGCGTCCGCGACCTTGCTCACGAACGTCTGGTCGCTCGCCTGCGGGCGCAGCACCTCCTCGTTCAGCAGGCTCACGATGCCCATGCGACCCTCAATCAGGTCGAGGATCGGCTGGTTGTCCTCGAACGTCACGAGCGCGAGCGGAATGTCCTCCTCGATGTACTCCTGCTGTACGACCTTGAACACGTCGCTGTTGAACTTCTGCTGCAGCTTCTCGTTCGCGTAGTTGATGCAGAGCTGCTCAAAGCCGTTCGTCTCGAACGACTCAAAGCCGAAGATATCAAGCAGTCCGATGTGCGTCGGCACACTGCGCGTCGAGCAGATCGCCTTGTTGATGCGGTGCACGAGCCAGTCGAAGAGCTGCGTGTAGATACCCTTAGCGAGCGCGTCGCGGAGGTCCGTCGCCTGCTCGCTGTTTAGTGGGATCGTGTACGACTCGGAGCCAGCCGTGATCGAGCGCTCGAGCAGCACGCTGCTCAGCGCGCCGACGTCCGTCTGCACGAGGTGCGCCACGTTCTGCACGATCTCCTCGTTCTCGACGTGGCACTTCTCCTCCGAGCCGCTCTGCACAAAGTTCGCCTCACCCAGGTTCAAAATGGCTGCGACGATCTCGAAGATCGCGTTCTGCTCCTCGGTCGTGATACCGATGATGTCCATCGCCTCCTGCGTCTCCCGGAGGCACTGGTCGTCGTCGATACCCGTGAGCTCGGCGTGCGCGCCGGCGCGCACGTATTTGTAGCTGGCCTCGTCACCGTCGAGGCGCAACTCGCGCTTGCGATCCTCGGCGAGGCGGAAGATCTGGTAGAAGATGTGGTAGTTGCGCTCACCGACGGTCTGGCCGACCACGCGGCTCTTCTCGAGCAGGTACGTCTCGCAGCGCGCGCCGACGAGCGAGCCGAGCGCGTCAAACTGCAGCTGCGCGAACTTGCCGAAGCGGCTACTGTTGTCGTTGCGCTTGGTCTTGGCGTTGCCGAAGGACTCGAGCAGCGGGTTCGACTTGAGAACCTGGTCGATCACGAGTGTGCCGCGCTCGCCACCGCCCGAGATGGACGCGAGGTGGTTCATCATGATCTTGACCGTCTCGGTCTTGCCGGCGCCGGACTCACCGCTCACGAGGATCGACTGGTCCATCTGCGTGCGCTTCATGTCCAAATACGACGTCGCTGAGAGCGCGAACGGGTGCGGGGCGAGTGTGTCGCGCGGGCGCTCGAGGTATTGGTGGTACAGGTGCTGCACACATGCAGGCAGGCAGGTATATACGGTAAATCCACTGCCTCCTCCTCCAGTCTTTTAACAGTAACACGCGATAATGAACGCACAGGGCCATAGAGATCAAGCCACTGGTACGGATTCACGGCGATGCAGATCTGCCCCGTGTACGTGTAGGGCATGCGCTGGGCGAAGCGCAGCTCCAGGTTGCGCAGCACCGCCGGCTCGTGCAGGTGGTTGAGCGTGCACATGTCGTGCACGCCCTCGGGCGTGAACGTGTTGCAGATCGGCATGGCCTCTTCCGACGTCTCGCCTAGACACACATTGCCACTAAGCCATTAGCATGTATACACACGCGATCGAGCGGGTATACATTCGTATCCGAATAATCCATCCGTACCGGCAAGCCGCGAGATCTCGCGCACGCTCACGACCTTGACGAGCCCGTCGTCCTTGTGGTACTCGGCGCCGTCGTCGCCCGCGGCCTGCAGCCGCACCTCGGCGCGCGCGCCGCCGTCCAGTTTGCGCAGCACGACCGCGCGCATCCACACGCGCTCATCGTGCGGCACCCAGACGCTAGCGTCGCTGGCCGCTCCGGAGTCGTCCGCCATACTTCAGGTCGAAAAAGGGGGAAGAAGCTGCTTCTCTTCCGCTCGATTGCCGCGGGAGGCAAGTCGGCTGACTGTGAGTGAGTGTGCGTGCGCGCGCGACTTGGGGGGAGAGCGCAGGTGGCGAGGAGGAGAAGGAGGAAGGGGTGTGCTCTGGCTCGGGCGGGAGCGAGTGACTTGCGTTGAGTATGGCTGGCCAGCTGACTTGCACGAAGAGCTCTCTGCCCTTTTCGCGCGAGCAAAAAGAGTGGCTGGCGTCGGTAAGTCGAGGGAGCAGGTGGGGGAAAATAGCTCGGAGAGAGTACGAATGGGATAGTGCGCGAGTGCCTTCTACTTTACGAGATGCTATAATTGCACTGGCGCACAAAGTAACGACGAATCGCGAGCGCACAACCGGGACACTCCCCTTCCCCTTAAAAAGCCAGCGCTTTTTTGGAGGACGCCCGTATACAAAAACCAAGCTTTCATTTTCATAACCCATCTTCGTCGAGTTTTGTAACATGTTGTTGCAATTTGTGTGGCGCACACGGAAATGAGCCATCCATCGGCAGCTCTAAAAGTCGGTGCTGTGCTACTATCCTCCAGGAGCTCGCCTCACTGTAGTGGGCGGCTGTGCAAGAGAGCACGCACCAGGTTCATACTGGATTGAACACGTGTGCGTGTGAGGAGACCTCACACACAGGGATGGC
>JAASFZ010000318.1:0-20759 GCA_023334075.1 Globisporangium nunn | reverse complement strand
GTGTTCTTCGACGGCAACTACTCCGAGTACGAGAAGGACAAGAAGGCTTCGAGGAAGTGAGCGAGGTGCCAACCGACAGAACAGGACAGAGCAGACACCAGGTTTTTTGGAATCCCAGCTTCTTCTGAGCAGACTGCTTTCGAATCTGTACCTCGAATTGTACACATTCTAGGTATTTAGAAACCACGAGTATGCAGATCTAGTAGTTGATGCATCTTTTATTCCGATTTGAGGGCGCTTCGTCCCAGATTTCGTCGTTTATTCTCAGCCTCACACTTATGACGCACATCAAACAGTTTGCAATTTCCAAGCAGCAGTCCAATCATGCTGCTGCGTAGGTGCGTACAGCCGCCAGCTCTGGTGCCAGCAGCGCGCTCGAGGCAACTGACCGGTATCACTTCTGCTCGTTAGACTGCCGACGCGCACCATCTCCGCGGCCGCGACGCGCTGGAGCCGGGCGGCGAGCAGCTCCTTCCGCTCGCACACGTGCGGCGAGCTGCGCGAACAGGACGCAGCCGCCGGACGCCGCGTGACGCTGAGCGGCTGGGTGGATGCGCTGCGGCCTTTCGGACCCATCTCGTTCGTGTCCCTGCGCGACCGGCACGGCGTGACGCAGCTCGTGCTCGAGAAAGAGCTGCTGGAGGCGGCAGACGCCGTCATCAGCCGCCTCCGTCCCGAGAGCGTCGTGCAGGTCGAGGGCGTCGTGCGCTCGCGTCCGGGGAACATGCGCAACGCCAACATGGCCACGGGCGACGTCGAGGTACTCGTTGAGCGCATCACGGAGCTCAACTCGTGTGCGCCGCTGCCGCTGCAGGTGGCGGCCGGCTCTGAGGTCGCGAGCGAGGAGACGCGACTGCGCCACCGGTACCTGGACCTGCGCCGCCCCATGCTGCAGCAGAACCTGCAGTTGCGCTCGCAGATCTCTCTGGCGACGCGCAACTTTCTCTGCTCCGAGGGCTTCCTGGAGATCGAGACGCCGACGCTCTTCAAGAGCACGCCCGAGGGCGCGCGCGAGTTCCTCGTGCCCACGCGCACGAAGGGCCAGTTCTACGCGCTCACACAGAGCCCACAGCAGTACAAGCAGCTGCTCATGGTCGGCGGGCTCGACCGTTACTTCCAGCTCGCGCGCTGCTACCGCGACGAGGGCGGCCGCGCGGACCGCCAGCCCGAGTTCACGCAGATCGATCTCGAGATGTCGTTCGTGCAGCAGGACGACGTCATGGACGTTATCGAGCGCCTCGTGAAACAGATCTGGCAGGCTGCGGGCAAGCAGCTGCCGGACAAGCCGTTCGTGCGCATGGGCTTCGCGGAGGCGATGCACCGTTTCGGCGTCGACAAACCCGACACGCGCTACGGACTCGAGCTTCAGGATGTGAGCGACGTGCTTCAAGACACGCCGTTCCAGCCGTTCCAGCAGGTGCTGGCGAATCAGGGCAAGCATGTCGCCCGGAGCGCGAGAGGGGTCGTGCGTGCGATCAACGCCAAGGGACTGGCGGCCCAGGGCTTCTCCCGCAAGGACATGGACGACCTGGAAAAGACTGCCAAACGGCTGTCGACACGCGGCGTGTTCGTCGCGAAGGTGGAGGGTGACGGGCAGTGGAAGTCGTCGTTCGGCAAGAAGCTTGGGGCGACGGAGATCGCGCAGCTCAACGACCGCCTCGACGCGCGCGAGGGTGACGTGCTGTTGTTCGCTGCGGGCGAGTACAGCACCGTGACGACGTTGCTCGGGCGCTTGCGCACGCACTGCGCGCAGCTGCTGTACGCGAAGGGCATGCTCCAGAAGGAGCTCGACCCGGCCAACTTCCACCACCTCTGGGTCGTCAACTTCCCGATGTTCGAGCGCAGCGAGGACGAGGACGGCGAGCAGAGCTCGTCCCCGGGCGGCAAAGCCGCGCTCTCGGCGACGCACCACCCGTTCACGGCGCCGACGCCGGAGGACGCCAAGGTGCTGGCAGAGATTTTGAAAGAGCTCGACGAGCGCGCTGCGAAAGAAGACGGAGCGCAGAAGAGTTTGTTGGAGGACCCGGAGACCGTGGAGAAGCTGCTCGGGCTAACTGCCCAGCACTACGATATCGTGTGCAACGGCTGGGAGCTCGGTGGCGGCTCGATCCGAATCCACCAGGCGAAGCTGCAGCAAGCAGTGTTCGAGGAAGTGCTAGAGCTCCCGCCGCTGCAGCGCCAGAGCTTTGAGCACCTTCTGCAGGCGCTGAGCCACGGCGCGCCGCCGCACGGAGGCATCGCGCTGGGCCTCGACCGCCTCGTGGCGATTCTGTGCGGCGCGCCGAGCCTGCGCGACGTCATCGCGTTCCCCAAGTCGTCCACGGGCAACGAGCTCATGACGAATGCGCCCGGACCGGTGCTCACGGAGCAGCTCGAAGAGTACCACATCCAGCTCCTCGAGAAGGAGGAGTCGTAAGGGAGCAGCCAGCGCTCAGAGTGGTAGAGGATCGCGCGACGCAGCAGCACAGAAAGCCATAGAGATGTTCACATGCGAGGTCTTTGCTGTCGTCGTAGCTGCGGTCGTTCATTGGCGATGTTGGCGAGTTGATGTAGGACTTCAAGCGGAGAGATCGCGAATCGATGCGTGAGTGTTGGGAGCTCACTTCAGGGACTGCATATCGACAGACACGGCAGGGCACGGCAGTCAGCGAGCAGCACTCTGTCACCAAGCTCTCCGCGGTGATATCAGTGATGCTCCGTGAGCCAGTTTCGTGTCACCACGCATTACCGATCGCCCGCCGACTTGTTCACAGTGACGCCGGCGCGTATCTAGTTTCCGCACCGCCAAGCAGCAGGCGACTGAGATGGTCGCCACCAGTAATAGAAACATGCGGGTGAACCCTAGATCACCATCACACTGGACACGAGCTTGGCAAAGTGAAATGCAGCAGGCGCATGTTCTGAGATGCGAGAACGAGCGACAAGGTTCTCTTCGGCGCCACTTGAGTGGAAGAAGAGCTGCCGGCGTGCGTGTGGGCGCTTCCAGGGAGCTCACGTCAGCGTGTCAGAACATGTTGCAGCAGCAGTAGCCAGCAGCGAAATGGACAGCAGCTCGCTGGCCCCATGTGTAATGGCTCTTCTTTTCGATTAGGGCAGCGCGAACGAAACCATCGGATTGCAGGGCATGGAGCGCGTGATGGAAGGAAGCCCCAGACTCGATCCGAGAGTGAGCGAGCAACTTGCGCGCGCGCGGTGGCAGTGCTGGCGCTGGTGGCGAGAAACTACAAGTCACCTACCTCTCTGCCGCTGCGGCCGCTCTCCCGCTCGCTCGTTCGAGCAATGCTCGCAGGTGTTCTCGACCTAGTCGTCAGACCTTTGACTAGCACTCGAGGGGCGACGTCGAGCAGCGTCTTGGTTAGCCTCTAACGGCGATCGACTCGGCCGCGGCGCAAAATTTTGTCTACTATGCGAGCGCTCGCTCGCTTCTCATGCGAGAGGAGCGTCTACTTGGCGCGAGACATTGATAACTAGCTGCATGCCGTACACGCCGCCTAAGATCTAACAATACCCCAGTCCGTCAGCCTCCGCGGCCAAACTGCTGAAACTTTTTTTCCATGCCCACACACCACACTCGCTCACCTCACCTCGCCTCGCGTCGCGTCTTCTTCTTCTCCTCGCACAAAGCGCGTTCGCCGCGTTTGTCGCGAGTGAGGCGCTCGAGTCGCACGCGCCGGCAAGGTGCTTGTTCTTTTCTCGGGACCATTTCAGCATTCGACAGCTCGTTGCCGCCGCGATCCGATCTGCCCTTCCTTCGTCCGTCCGTCTGTCCCTCCCGAGTGTCGTTGTCAAGTGGATCACTTCCAACCGACAGACATCAGCCAGATCCGAGATGACCGCAGAACCAGGCGCGCCGTTCGCTCAGCTCGTGCTTGCCAGCGCTGCAGGTGCGTGCGTCTCCGCCACTCGCTTGCTCGCTTGCTCTCTCTTCAAGGAGACCCGGCAGTGGGTTCGCTCGTGCTTGTACCTATGCATGCAGACGACATGATTTTCTGACCTGGCGTGTACTGTGCGGCGTGTGTCGCTGGGTTCCACCGGACCGATCGGATCGGCGCGCCGGCCACTCTCTGTCCTCCTTCTTCGACGCCTTCGACGCGCCCTTCATTCGCGCTCTTCTTCGGACGCCATCAGCCGAGCTGCAAGCCGGGAGATCCACCATGGAGACCCCAACGTCCAGTGACGACGGCGGTGTCGACGACCGCAAGCACCACGGCACTCGTCCCAGCAGCGTGCGGCGCTGCGGGTTCCCAGAGTGCACCAAGACAGCCAAGCCCGGCGGACTGTGCATCTCGCACGGCGGCGGCAAGAAGTGCGCAGTGGCCGGCTGCACCACGAGCGTTGTGAGTCGCGGCTTCTGCGTGGCGCACGGCGGTGGTAAGCGCTGCCAGCGCGATGGGTGCACCAAGAGCGCGCAGACCGGCGGCTTTTGCTGGATTCACGGCGGCGGCAAAAAGTGCGGCTTCCAGGGCTGCGCCAAGCGCGCGCAGAGCGGCGGCGCGTGCATCTCGCACGGCGGCGGCAAGCGCTGCCGTATCGACGGCTGCAACAAAGTGGTGCAGTATGACGGACTCTGCGTGGGCCACGGAGGGTACCGCCGATGTCTCTCGATCAACTGCACGAAGAAGGCGCTCGCGAACAGCTACTGCCAGCTGCACGGCGGTCACTCACAGTGCATCGCGGAGGAGTGTGACCGCAAAGCGGTCAAGGGCGGACTCTGTGCCGACCACAAGAGCGCTGCTGCTGCATCTGCCGTGGCCATCACTCCCGTGCAGCAGCACCCTACAGTAGTCTACCCACACCACAGCATCGAGCCGCGCAAGGACAAGCAGCAAAGCGGTGTGAGCTCCTCCTCCTCCTCTCCGGTGAACACCGGCGCGGGACTCCACTCTTCGTTCAATCACTCGCAGTTCCGCGGCGCGTCTCCGAGCAAGGCACTTCTACCGGCATGGCAGCTCAAGCCACTGGTGCTCGATGTGCTGCCCGGATACGCGTTCGCGAAGGATCGTCCGAGCCTGCACATGGATGCGAACCACGACGGAGCGCACACCCCCGCTGTCCTCGCACAGCAGCGTCCAGGTAGCTACAGTAACAGAGCGAGTTCGGTTCGGCATGGGTACTCTAGCAGAGGAGGCTTCGGCGGTTCGCCGATTCTTCCGGCGATCCGAACTATCTCGCCACTGGCGTGTTTCGGCGACAACCAAGTGCAGCCGTGCCCGATTCTTGGGAAGCGGAGTTCACCGACGTCGTTGTCGTCTCCGCAGCCGATCAAGCGTCTCGAGTCGCTCGCGAACATTGCAAAGTTGTCTCGCCCGCTGACGCCAGTGGAGCCGTCGGCGTCAACGATGGCCTCGACGATTCAGGCAGATTGGGCGAGTCCAGGCGAGTTCCCGAGTGAGAGTGTCGTGGGCAGTGTGCGTTGGCTCACGACGCCGACCCACGTGGATCCGGTAGGGCAGTTCTCCCAGATGAACAGCATGTACGCGCTGCACAGCCCAGCTTCTTCTCAGCAAACGCACCAGGGACTGCAGACACCGCCATCGTAGACGGTGGCTGTAGTTGAGGTCGACTTGGGTTGATTGGCGAGTTGCTGTTGTTGCCGCCTTCTCTGCGGCGTACCATCGGGAGGAGTTGGCTGTGCATCGGGAAGCTGTTCGTGTGTAGAGAAATTCAAATTACTGATATTCGAACTACTCAAAGTGATCACCTCCGTCACGTGGCCTAACACCTGCGCGCGGCCGAGCAGCTTGAACACGATGACGTCCTCCAGCCGGGTGAGCAGCTCCGGGCGGATCGTGTGGCGCTACTGTGTGAATGTCGATCGGGCGTCTGCGTCCTCACGCTTCGTGCGCGACTCCCCAGCTTCATCGTCTTGTTCGCACGCGGCAATAGCGCGTTCTCGAAGAGCAAGTGCCACGTGCCGATGTTCGCCTTCATGGCCACCACGGCGTTCGAGAAAAGAGCTTGGCGCCCTCGTCCTGGCCGACCACGCGCCCGCGGATGCGGCCCTCGCGCTGCCTCGTAGCGCTTCTTCAGGCCGCGCAGGATGCTCACCGTGTCGAGCACCCTGTGTCAACTCAACTTCGATAAGATTTGGCTCTGCGTTGAGGTTGACGGTAGCGAAGGTGTGATTGCTCACCGGAGAGTGAGAGTTACGACTGTCGTTAGACGGATTTGTAGCAGGAGATGCCCTCGATCCCCTGTGTCTTCGCGTTCGTCGACGACGTATCACAAACTGTGGCGGACTCTGGTCGAGATGAGACGCCCAATAGCCATTCACACAACACTGCTCTGTGCTTTCGTTGACGCTGTACTTTTTGCTGAGCTGCCAGAAGAAGAAGACCATGGCATGCGTGCTCGCTAGTTGGTCCACAATGGTTGGAGCGATCCCATGCGGAAGTGATCGCAGCTCTGGGATGCTTTGAACATCCCGCCTGAAGACTGGGAAGTGCACATTCGACAAAAAGCAAGGGTTGAAAACCCATACAAAGGTAAAGTACAATGCACGTTACAAGAGTAACGTGAACGCTGAAAGTGGTGTTGAGGTGTGTGGATCAGTCTGGTTCTTTGGACGGCAATTGTAACAAGGTAAAATTGTCCCGACCATCTCAAACAAACGTTGTTTGGAACCTTCATCATTTGGGATAAGAACTTTATGGAAGTACTCATCCCACACCTGACTGTGGTATTCCTTGGCCCTCTTGACAGTACTGACAAGTGCATCCCATTGGGACTGGTGACTCATTTTCGTCGTAATGTCGCGTCGAAAACCTAAAATACACGTCGGAGATACTGGACATCCTCGATCATATGTATTGTGCAGGTATATTCTGCACAGATCGTCTCGATATGCAAACAAATAGGCAAGCGCTTTGCTTCTCGGAAGGAACGAGCTGCGGCCGCTTACGCTCGCGCGAAGACACCCGCCAGCATATCTCAGATCGTGCACTGTATGCATGCAGATGTGCAAGCAGCTTAGCTGTCAATTCTTTCCCAGGCTCTTGCTACAGTATCAAAAATCAGAGCTGGTATTAAGCGTCAATGTGCCAACGGTGGCATTGATACCAATGTTTGTACTGCAAAAGTATGATAAGAGCAGAAAGCGCTTCGCTTCATTCTGCAGTAAGCGCGCGAGCAGCTGCGCGTCAGCCCTAGCATAAGGAAAGCACACTAGCGCTGGCGATATCGCTGCTGCAATCAAGCGACGCGGATAGCTGTTGTTTTGTCGGTCTCGTCGGATGTCTTGCAAGTCTGCAAAAGTACCAAATGACTAAGAGTGCCATCGCTTGATCCCTTGATACCAGAGTCGCTGTCACTAAAGCTCGCTAAAGTGAGCTGTAGTGCCATGTCGCCATTGTGGCAACAGCGGAGCCAATCGTCAATTTCGCAGCAATGGTCGCCTCTGGCTGCTTCCTGTCCGTCGCGGGCGCTGCCGCCGCGCTCGTGCGCGACAAGACGCTCTTCGTGCTCTCGCCGCTGTCCTCCTCGTCCTCGTCTCCTGCGGCTGCGCTCGAGTTCCAGCTGCTGACGGAGCCGGAGGTGCGCGCCGCGGTCTTCAGCGCCGCGGACGCGCCGGATGACGACAACCCGGGCGCGCAGCAGCACGCGGTGACCGTCAACTGCGTCTCGGACGTGCTGCTCTTCCAGCCGGACGCCAGCAACGACGCGCTGCTCGCGCTACTCGTGCTGGTCGACGAGCGCAAGCTCGTGCACTACGAGGTCGACGTGGCGGCTGGCGCCGTCGCGTACAAGTCGCTCCGGGCGCTGCCGCGCAACGCCGTGTGCATGGGCGTGGCCCACTTGGATGCCGGCGGCGCGCGCCGGCACGTGGTGGTCGCGGGTGTGAAGACGGGCGAGGCCGTCGCGATGCCCTTTCCGGACATCGGGCGTGACACGAAGACGCTGCTGGGCCACACGACGTCGATGATCGTGCACCTGGCGGTGAACGCGGACTCGACGCTGCTGCTCACGGCCGACCGCGACGAGAAGCTCCGCGTATCGGGCTTCCCGCGCACGGCGCTCGTGCAGAGCTACTGCCTCGGCCACACCGAGAGCCTCACCAAGGTTGCGGCGAGCACGCGCTCGCCCGACCTCGCGGTCTCCACGTCGCTCGACAACACCATGAAGCTCTGGGGGCTTGCCCGCGGCGCGCTGCTCGACTCGGTTGAGTTGCTGCCGGCGGAGCACGCGAACTCTAAGGCACTGCTCCGCACGTCACTTGCGGTCTCGGCGCCGTCGGACCTCGTGGCGGTCGCGCTCGGCGGCCAGTGCGTGCGGCTGTTCGCGATCGTCGCGGACGGTGGTGACGACGCCAACGCGTCGCCGCGTCTCGAGAGCCTCGTGCTCCCGGACGAGGTCCAGAAGCAGCTGGACGGGAGCGAACCGGCGGAGGTTGCGTTCACCCGCGATGGCGTGCTCGTGGTGGCGTACCGGAACGCGCCGTTCGTCCGCTTCTTCCGCGTGCGCAAGGACGCATCCAAGGCCGGCGCCGCGGAGGCCGAGAGCGCGGACGCGCTTGTGGCCAGCAGCGCACTCGCGCAGCTGCGCACCGCGTTCGCGGCGATCGAGGTCGAGGTGGTCGAGAAGGTAGTCGACGAGTTCGAGGACGGGCTCAAGAAGAAGAAGATCCGCACCGACTTCGACTGGAAAACTAAGCTCGCCGCGCTCGCGCCGACCGCCAAGGCGGCCGCCAGCGCTGCGCCGCAGTGAATGAGTACTGTAACTACATACATGCAGATGCGCTGCTTTTGTTTTCCTCGCTCTAACTGTGTCTACCGGAGCTGCGCGCCGCAGTACTCGGTCGAGATCTCGCGGATCACCTGCTCCAGCTGCCGCCGCAGGCTCTCCAGGTCCTGCTCGCGTGCCAGCGGCTGCGTTGCTGCTGCTGGTATTGCTGGGTCGCCACTGTCGACGAGAACGGTATCTTGAGGCTGCTGGCGAGTCTGTCTGCCCCACGACTGCGCCGACTGCGTGAAGAGCTTGTGCGGATCAAAGAGCTCGCGCGCGTTCACGTCCTGCGCGACGCGCGCCATCTTCGCCGTCATCTGCTGCGTCCGCGCCGGCCCGTGCTTCGCCTGCTTCCACTTGCGCCACTCGAGCGTAAACGCGCTGCCGAGCGCCTCGAACGCCGCCGCGTTCGCCTCAAACAGCGCGTGTGCGCTGCGCACCTCCGCATGCAGCGACGGGAACGCGTCCGCGAGCGACGCGGTCGACGTCGCCTCGCGTGCGGCAGCCGGATACGACGCCACAAGGCTGTTCACCCACTTGTAGAACAGCTTCTCGTCCTCGACCATCTTCACGCTATGCAAGCAGGCAGGCAGAGAAAGATAGGGCATGGACGCAGCAGCATTCGCATGCGGTCTTCATACGGCGATACTAATGGCTACGCCCGCTCGCACGTACCGGTGCGCGAGTAGGCGGAGGTGGGCCTCGAGCGCGGACTTGGGCTGTGCAAAGAGCTGGATCACGAACGCCGGGAGGAGCTCGTCGCGCTGATCGGGCGCTCTGCACTGGATTGCCTCGAGGCGGAGCAGCAGCCGCCGGTGAAACCGGAGTTGCGCCTGGAGGTCGCTCACGTAGCCCTGAAGGCGCCCGAACGCTGCATGGAGCTGGTGGATCGTCGCCTCGAACTCCTCCGGACGCTCGGATGCCGCGCTGGAGGACGTCGCCGCTGCCGCCAGCACTGAGTCCACAGCCTGCGCCACTTGCGCCTCTGAGAGCACGACGTCCTGTGGGGTCACCGCTCGGGTGTATGGCGTGAGGCGAGAGGGAGGAAGAACGGATGCTGTAGGTGGTGGCGACGACGTACGTTCGGATACGGCGGTAGCACACTACGCTCGGCCGACTTGCCCACAAATCTCTGTATCGAGAGCGAAAGAAGGTGTGAGACCGCAGTCCGGCGCCCTCAGCTCCGCGCTGGTGTGCCCGTCACCTCGAGGATCGGCGCGTGCAGCCGCTCGAAGAACCTGGAGAACGCGAGCAGCCACGAGAGCGCGAGCAGCAGGTCGGAGCTCTTGGGCAGCGGCGCGCTGGCGCTGCCGCCGTCGTCGACGGCGTAGAACGAGCTGCAGACGAAGCCCCAGTCGTAGAGGTAGAAGCGCACGAGCTCCATCCGGACGCCTAGAAGCGTACGTGTACGTGCGTGCGTGCGTGCGTTCCGTCAGCTCGCCGGTCGTTCCCATCAAGTCTGCTTCATCAAAGCAGGCGAGCGCAGTCTACTGTACTGACGCTGCGAGTGCGCGTCCCAGAGCGCGGCCTCGAGCTCGCGCGGCGCGTTCATGCGGCGCATCTCGTCCGCGTCGACAGCGAAGTCCGCGAGCACCACGAGCACGACGTCGTGCAGCAGCTTCCAGAGCTCGCGGTACTCTCTCTGCCCAGCATGTCACGTCGACACTCAGTAGGTCTGCAGCTGCAAGCTATTTCGCTGCGGGCGCCAAGGACGTCCACACGCCAACCTCGTCTAAGGCGTCGCGCTTCGCCTTGCGCAGATGATCCACGGAGACGTAGGCGACGCCGACGGCGTCCAGCGCCGCGAGCAGCAGCGGCGCGAACTGCGGCGCCGGTGCCGGCGACGGCGCTGGCGCTGGCGCTGGCGCAGGCGCAGGCGCGGCCGCTGGTGCTCGCGGCGGCGGCTTCGGCGCGCGCCGCCGAGCGGGTGGTGCGTGCATGAGGCTGCGTGTTGCCAGAAAAAGAGCTCTTTATGAGAAGGCTTCCGCGAGGCTGTTATTGGTGCACATGAAGCGGAGCCCGGCGCTCGGCGCCGCGTCTACTGGCTCCCGCGGCGCGCGTCAGCCGGCGCCGCGCTGCTTCTCGCGCTTGACCGTGCGCTTCTTGGCCTTGTCCTTGCGCAGCCGGTCCTTCTCCAGCAGCTCCTTCTCGCGCGCGACCTTCTTCTCGTGCTCCTTCTTGAGCTTCTCGCGCACCGCCTGCCCGGCCTGCTGCACGCGCGCCTTGTTCGTGTTCTGCGCCACGCCCGCGAGGCTCGCGGCCTCTTTCTCCTACACGCACACGCACACGCGAACGCGTCACGCGCCATCGCGCCACGCCCACGCATCGCCAGCTCCCGCACCTTGTCGGTCATCTTGACGAGGTTGCCCTCCTCATCGAACTCGGACAGCATGCTGAAGCCATACTCGCTGATGAGCTTCTCGCGCTGCGCAAGCTCCTCCCGCGACCTGGCACGGACGCTGCACTCAGTCCCAATCCGCCTACAACCACCACCACCGCCAATCGAACCGACGCAGCCGGCGCCGCACATCTTCTGCCGCGCGCTCGCGCGCTCCTTCTCGCGCTCCAGCGCCTCCTCGGCCGCGCGCTTCTCCTGCTCGCGCAGCTGCAGCTCGCGCAGCTGCGTCGCCGCGCGCGCCAGGTCCTCCGCCTGCGCCTTCTGCTCGCGCGCCTCGCGCAGCAGCCGCTCGACGTCCGCGGTCATCGCCGCAGCGCGCAGCTCGTCGGCGACCACCGCTTCGTCCGCGATGCCCTCGGCCGCCGCCGCGAAGAGCGCGATGACGCTCTCCACGCGCTCCGAGAGGTCCGTGTCCTCGTCCTCCAGGATGCCGCGTCCGTACTCCACGTACACGTCGGCGTCCAGCCCCAGCCGCTCCACCTTGGCGCGCACCCACGCCTCCATCCTTGCTGGCGCACACGTGGTACAAACGTGGTACGCGTTGTTAACGAGCTCGAGGTGGATAACCAATTATTGGCTGTATTGGTAGCAATGTCAATTCGACTGTGAATCGACGTTTTGCTGTTCGAAGTCCACCAGCAGCACACGCAGAGCTCGGAGTACACCACCACGAATCTATTCACCGTCGTCACTACCACACGCACGCACGCACGCACACGCGCGGCTCTCACTCGCACTCGCTCTGTGCGTCCTGGTTTCTCTCTCTCTCTCTCGCTCTCTCTCTCTCTCTCTCTCTCTCGCTCTCTCTTTCTTTATCTCTCTCTGGGTAGTCGTGCGAGGTGGCGCCGGCCGCATACACGCTGCCTCACGCGCCTCGCAGTACACAGCGACCGGCTCACTTCTCGCTCCGGCGCGCGATCTCCTGGAGGATCTCGGCGGTCGAGACCGCCTCCAAATCCACCTCCGGCACGTTGAGCCAGTCGACCGGGTTCTTGAGCACCTCAAGGGTCCGGTCCTCCCACGAGCCCTTCTCCGGCTGACGTAGCGTCCATACACAAACGTATGTTAATCCACCCGTTCCATACATGCAGCTCAGACAAAGCCAGCGACAAGGCGTACCGTGTGCATGTACTCCCAGCGCGCCGTGAGCGGAAGCGACATGAGGATCGACTCAATGCGCGAGCCAGGCGTCGCGAGCCCAAACTTGGTGCCGCGGTCGTACATGACGTTGAACTCGACGTAGCGCCCGCGGCGGATCTGCTGCCAGTCCTTCTGCGCCTGCGTGAACGGCAGGTCCTTGCGTCGCTGCAGGATCGGCACGTACGAGTCGAGCATCGCGTTCGCGCAGCTGCGCACGGTCTGGAACGTCGCCTCGGACGTGTCCTCGAGGTCGTCGTAGAAGAAACCACCGATACCGCGGCCCTCGCCGCGGTGCGGGATGTAAAAGTACTTGTCACACGCATCCTTCATCGTCGGATACCACGACGGATCGCGCTTGTCCAGCAGCGTCTTGTAGACCGCGTGGAAGTGGCGCGCGTCCTCTTCAAAGAGGAAGCTCGGCGTCAGGTCGGCGCCACCACCGAACCACGCGAGCTTGATGGGTTTACCGGCAGCGTCCAGACGCCCGGACTCGACCTCGAAGTACCGGTAGTTGAGGTGGATTGTCGGCGCCATCGGGTTGCGCGGGTGCATCACGAGGCTCACGCCGCACGCGTAGAACGGCAGCTCCTTGCCCTCCTCGAGGTTCTTGCCACGCGCGCGCATCTGCTTCACGGCCGCGGGTGGCAGGCTCCCGTGCACGATCGACACGCCCACGCCCGCCTTCTCGAACACATTGCCGTCCTGAGGATGATGAATGGCGACGTTGCGACCGAAAGTCAGCTCTTCAGCTCTCCAAACACTCTCCTGCGTAATCACACATGCATATATACCTGCAGGATCATGGAGCGGCCACCGCCGCCGTGGCCTTCGCGCTCCCAGTGGTCGGTGCGGAACTTCTTGCCGTCCACGGCCTCGATGCCCGCGACGATGTCCTCCTGCACGCGCAGGATCATGGCCTCCATGCGATCGCGCATGGGCGCGCTCGTGTCGAACTCCACGCTGTCGCGCGGCGTCTTGTCCTCCGACAGTGGCGCGTACAGGAAGCGCTCGGCGGGGACCACGCCGCCCGCCGCCTTGCACGCGGCCGCCGGCTGCTGCTGCTGCTGCTGGTGCAGGAACAACGCGGCGGGCACGATGGCTGCAGCGCCCGTGAGCCACGAGCGCGTCGCGGGCTGGAGGAGCTGGCGGAAGTGGCGCATGCTGCGGGCGGTTGAGAGGAAGGTCGAAGCGAGGGGTCGAAGGTCGGAGGGGCTCTGGAGCTCTTGCTTTGGTGGCGAGTTGCCGACTGAGCCCTTCCCGTTTCGACGGTGACGATGGATCGGTGGTCACTCGCGTAAGTGCGAGTTGAAATATGAAGTAAAGCGTTTCCTTGCACCCCAAAACAGACGTACTGTATTCGACATGCTGAATACGTGGAGTATATAATAAGTAGACTGCTGCGCATGTTTATTTTTGAATGCATTTTTATCGCACCAGCAAAAAGAAACGCTGAAATTTGAAAATCAATTCCATACATTTCAGCTCACCTTGTTTTCTTCCCGACCAGCTGCGGTTAGGATCAGAACCATACGTTTTTCAAGTGATTTAGTGCAGCTCTACCTCTTGCACACCCATTTTCCTCACTATCAGCGCAATCAGTGAGCGGGCAGCAAGAAGCACCATGACTACCTCCGCTGCTCCCGACGCGTCCGCCTCGACGCTCGCGCAGCAGATTCGCGCCTTCAACCAGCAGCAGTTCTCCGCCAGCAGAGCGCCCGGCGTGTCATCGGTCGACGCGCTGCTCGCGAGCGACAGCGACGAGCCGCCGCCGTCCCCTACTGCCGCCAACGCAGACGACCTGCAAGCCAACGACGACGACGACGACGATGACGACGATGACGACGAGAAGGCCGCGCTGGCAATGATGAGTACGTTGCAGCTACTGCAGGCGCGCGGCCGCCATCTGTCCAAGCAGCCCGCGCGGCGGAAGCAGCCGGCGGCGCACGCAGAGCTCGTGCACGCAGAGGAGCGCGTGGCGGCACTGGAGGCGCAGCTGCTAGACGCGGAGGAAACCATCTGCCACCTCAAGGCGGAGAAGCTGGCGGCGCTGCGCCGCGTCGAGCAGCTCACGCTGGCGCTTCAGGCGGCGACTGCGGGCGGCAGTGGCGACGCGCGGAAGCAGCACGTCAACATCTGGCGCGTGCCATCATCTTCGTCCGCGGAAGAGGAAGACGGACCTGAGGCGCTTAGCGACGACGACAGTAACAACAACAGAGAGCTAGGCGAAGAGGAAGACGGTGAGTCGGTCGACGCTCTCCGCGCCAAAGTGCGCCGGCTGCAGGCGCGGCTGAGCGCGCAGCAGGAGAGCCGCGAGCTTGAGCAGGAGGAGCGCATGGCGGTGATCCGCGAGCAGGAGCGCGAGATCCAGAGGCTCAAGCTCGAGCTCGAGCGCACGGCCGAGACGTGCGAGGACCTGGACGCGCGGCTCTTTCGCGCGTTCGACGCCACGTCACAGACGTCGCTGGCGGCCGCTGCGCAGCGGCGAGCGTCGAAAATGGACGTTGGCGACGATAATGACGTCGACGATAATGACGTCGACGATAACGTGCTCCTCCTGCGCAACCAGAGCGTCAGCAGCATGATGCGACGGTCGCTCTCGCTCGACAGCAGCGGCTCGCTCGACGGGGGCAGCGAGAGCAGCGACAGCGCTGGCACTGCACCGATTCACAGCACTGACGGGGGTGCTAGTAGGAGCAGCAGCGAGCATTCGGGGATGCAGTGGAGAGAGGAGCTCGTGCGCCACCCGACGCCGCACTTCGACCTGGACTCGCCCGAAGTGCAGTACCTGCTCCACTCGTGGACGGCGAACCTGCAGAAGCTACAATACCTGCGCTTGTGGTTCGCGCACGTGGTGACGACGCGCGGGCCGCTGGCGCCGGACTTCCCGCGCGGCGTGGAGCTCCCGCGCCTGCTGCCTGAGATCCGCGACGGCTTCCTCGCGCTCGTGGTGCCGCTGCTGCGGAGGCAGACGCAGCGAGACATCCAGGTGCACTCGCGGCAATACAGCGACCAGTACCACACGGATCTGCGCATCCGCGTCATCCCGCGCACGTGACGCTGGCGAAGCTGAAGTCTCGCTTCTTCTTGTTGTGTATCATAAAAGCGTATAGGAAGTTGGTTGCATGTGCTCTACCTAGCGTTTAGCTCCCGAGAACGACGTGCGCAGTGCGAGAGTGGATGTGGGCACTGGCCGCCAGGAGCTTGCGGCTCGTGAGGTCGAGTTGCTCAGAGACGGTGGGCAGGATCCGTCGGAGCTCAAGAGCTTCTTGAGCGGCGGCTTTGCTTCACTGCTTGCAGTGGTAGAAGATCGGCGCAGCAGCGCCTCCAGCTTTGTGAGCTCTTGCTTTACGAGCACGTCGAGGTCCGTGTCGCGCTTGGGAGGGTTGGTAGCGTCTCTAATGCTGAAATCCTTGCACATCTGGGGAAGGATCGACGGCGGGGTCGAGAGCACGCTGCGGACAGTCACGGCGATCTGGCGGTGGAGCTGCTGCAAGATGATCGCAGCTTCGAGCACAAGCTGCAGCGTCTGTTGCCGAGTCCCATGAGACGACAAACACGCGGCGTGTTCCCTGAGCTGCTTGGCTGCACTCTGAAGCTGTTCCACCAGAGTCGGAACGAGAAGTGACTTGACCTGCGGGACCGTAGCAAAGGCCTTGAGCGTCGCATCGACTGCCCCCCACTGCCGCAAGACGCGAACGATTTCCAGCTTTACCATCGTAGTAGTACTCGAGCCTCCTCCTCCTCCTGGTGCGCGGCAGAAGCTCGCGAGTAGCTCGCACATCGCGCCTAGCAGGCAGTGTTTGCGAAGCAGCTCGCTCGCTAGTGTGTCAACGAGTCCTGTGCTGAGTTCGTGCGGCACTGCAAACGCGAGCGTGAGCAGCGCAACGAAGTCATACATGACTGTAGCGTTCGAGCTCCACTTCTCCAGCACTAGGCTAAACCAGGGCTTGCGAGTCGTTGGTGACGATTCGGCCTTGGGGCTCAAGAAGACTCCAGAGACAGCAGCCGCACGATGCTGTTGGATCTGCGAGCGGCACAACTGCAGCCAGATCCTCAAGTCATGCTCGTTCTCCAGGAAGATTGCAACTATAGTCACCAACCTGGACACAACCGCAATCGCAAACTTCTCGTTCTTCTCCTCGATGAGCGCTTGTATCCGAGGCGATGAGTAGACTGCTCCAAGAACACGCACGGCGCCGACGACCATCTCAGTACGGAACGACTCGCATGAACGGCTCGCAACGTGATTGATCGAAGAGAATTGGTCGACTGTCGCCAGCATCTCGTCGATAAGCCTTTGAGCTGGCCGGGCTTTGAGCGAATGGAACTCATTGCGATGCAGCAACGCCTCGTACAGCTGGAGCGAGCTCGCGAGCACCCTCATCGACGTCGGGTGCGCAGATCGGAGCTCGAACACGTCGCCCCAGAGCTCCAGCTGACCGGCTTGGCACTGAAATCGAACCGAGCGCGAACAAGCAAGTGTAAGCACTCGACAGAGATACCACTGAATCTCTTCTTGCTGCAGGTGGATCCGTAGCAGCTCCTGGAGAAACGCGACGGTCTCCGCTCGACTCAGAACCGAGCTCACATGCATCTCAGCGTGCGACGACTGAGCTGCCAAGAGGTCGTGTACGTGAACCAAGCACGAGTAGACGCGTTGCGGGTCCGAGACATTCGCTCGCATGTCGTCCAATGTATCGTGAAGCTGCTCCTTGGCGCGCTCCATGTCGCCGACGTCCCTGGCAAGTACTGATAGATCAAGCGATGACCGGAGAGTGATTGGCATCGGTTTCGATGTACCGACCCTAACATTAGCGGCGGCAACCTGCTTGTCAAACTCGACGTTCGAGTGGCACGAACCCAGCCTCCAGGATAAGCAAGTCAGCGCGCATGGCAGGTCAAGAACGCCCGCAACTGTTTGATCGAGTCGCAGTGCTGCCTCGACGTCTCGAATATGCGTTGGCACCCGCTTCCGAGTTGATACCTGATGTCATGCAGAGATGGAACCGGCATAGCACAACAGATCACCTCGTGTGCGTTGACGAAGAGTTCGTGTACGCGCGCTTCTTCGCTGACTTCGGGCCTCTTAACCTCGGTCAGATCGTGCGCTTCTGCCAACTCATCGATCAAAAGCTTGATGACACTGGTAAAGGTGCCAACAACGAGAACGACGGAGATGATGAGAAGCAAGCTCGCACGACTTCAGCAGGAACACGCACAGTCGTGCTCGTGAGCAGCGATCACCCGCACAAACGCGCAAACGCGATGAATCTCCTAGCACTCTATCTTGTGATCCGTCACGGACACACACCTGAGCAGGCGATCGCTCCGTTCTCGAGTCTACGCGCTCCTTTCGGCTTCCGAGATGCTGCGTGTGGCATCTGCACATACTTCATCACAATACTCGACTGCGCGCGAGCTGTACACAAGGTTGGTCGATTTGCTGGGTCGGACAATGCGTTGTTGCGCTACAGCGGGCTAATGCACGAATCCATGTACATGCTCACGTCGCGTCTACCTGCTGGGTTTTGCTCCAGCACAGGCGATGCAGACTGGGATCTGGAGCTTAGAGTCGTTTTCACTGCGAGACTACGAGCACTTTGACGAGCTCCACAACGGGGACATTAACTGGATCGTGCCTGGGAAGATCCTCGCGTTCAGCGGGCCGCAGCGAGCGCGCGTGGCGCTCGGTGATGACGCCCATGGACGTGCTCGTGTAACACTGCTAGCACACGAATACGCGAAAGTATTCCGTGAGCAGCTGGGTGTGAGCTGCGTCGTGCGATTCAACGAGCCGTCCACGTACGACCGCAAGGCGTTCATCCACGCAGGAATCCAGCATGTACGAGGGGAAATCTGTGTGGTACTCTGCAGATTGTCAGCGAACTGACCAGCTGATCTGCGTTGCTTGGTGCAGCTCGATCTCGAGTACCCCGATGGTGGGAACCCTACGGACGAGATCCTTGCCAAGTTCCTTCGAGTATGTTTGTGTGTACAGACGCTGCTGGATGCCATGAGTGGGAGAGTATATCTGAACATTCACCTTCATACTTTGCAGACTTGCGAGCGTGAGGTGGGAGCTGTCGCGGTACACTGCAAAGCGGGACTCGGTCGTACAGGCACCAACATTGCTGCGTTCCTCATCAAGAACTTGCGCTTCACGGCGCCAGAAGCCATCGCGTGGTGCCGCATCTGTCGTCCTGGGAGCATCGTAGGGCCGCAGCAGCAGTTCCTGCTTGTGAAACAGCGAGAGCTCCTCCAGCTCGCACCATTCGACTCCGTTCCAGCATCTTTGGCTCCCCTCGATACAGGCACAGCTCTTGGCATTGCCGGTGATACCATGGTGCAGCAAAGCACTCGAAAATTGCAACCTGCCGCTGGAACTGCCCACACAAACCCAAGTGCTGTTCAAGATCGTTCAGCGATGTCTGACGCCACAATGCTTCACCTGCGCAACGACAGAAACCGAGAACATGACAAGCTTCAAAAGTGCCATCAAAATCGAGAACATAACAAGTTTCAAATACGCGGAAGATCCGGCAGTCGCCGCTCAGAGCACTCAAGCCACTCTCTCGCACCACTCAAGCAACCGATCTCGACTCGACAAGCATCCGGGACGTCCCTGCACTGCATCATCTCAAGAAGTGTCACGACGCTCGGAAAAGAGAGGTGACAAGATCGGTCCGAACACAAGGATGAACCATCCAATGTGAGCAATATTGAGAGAACAAGCAACGGAAAACCACACTGTGTGGGACTTCGTGCACAGCTTCCTCCTCTCACTGTTCACCTGATCAGCTGTTGCTGGTCTTCACCTGTAACACAAATAAAGTCGAACCCCGAGTTGCGTCTTCAAGTCCCCGGATCAAACAAACACTGGAACCTTCAGCTGAAACAGCAGAATCGCCGGTTTCTCGGACGCGGCAACGCGACAACATCCTCATTGCTCGGCGGCACGGAAGCGGCGGCTCCGGAAGCACCAGTGCTGGTCCCATTCTTCGGGGACCACTCCGAGCTCAGGTACACCTTGACAGTCTTGGCACCCGGACCCTCCACCGTGAACGTCACGACGATGTTCTTGAGGTTCGAGAGGAAGTTGCTGACCGGGAGCTTGTTCGCCACGAGCGACTTCTTCTTGTTGTGCGTGTTGATCTCCATGAGCACGGCCTCCGTGTCACTCACGTTCTTCAGGTCACTGGAGTACGAGAGACAATGTGTCGACAGTCAGTACATCTCACACGGTCCAGAGTCCAGAGTCCGCAGCAGCAGACAGCAGCAGACAGCAGCAGTAGACAACCAATCAATCAACTCACAAGCGCAGCGTCTGCTCGATGTCGCCATCGTGCTGCTTCTTGTTGAACTTGGTGTGCTGCTCCTGGCCGGCGATCAAGAACTTGACGTTGTGGCCCTCGTGCTTGGGCGGAGACTCGCCGTCCACGGGCGACGGGAGATGCACGTCGATGCGGTGCACTACATGAGAGAAGCATTGTGTCGGCAATTAGCCTGCAGATCACGTTCTTCTTATTTCACGACTTTGTAGACGACATTGCCAACGCGCACCTGTCAACGTGAGCTTGCCAGTGAGCATCCTTGTCGTTCCTGATGCTGGAGGCAGTTGCTGGTGTGACCTTGAGCAGGATTTAAGAAGTGAGAGTTCGCTTTCCTTTGTATGTCGTGCTGTACGCGACGAGTGCTACCTATCGACAGTTCATACGGTTTGATGTAGTCAAGTCGAGCAACGACCTCGTCCTGCCTTCTTCCGTCGCTGCCAACTGGGATTGAATAACGAGAGTTAGATGGAGTGGGGAAGCACGTGCTTCGAATGTCGTGATCTCTCACCTGAACACAAACACAACGACCAAGTGAGGAAGAAATGCGAGGTGCCCAAGATGAAGATGCAAGTGAGCGCGCATGCCATGTAATAGATAATGATGTCCTTCCATTTGGGAAATATACGCACTCGTGACGCTACTACAAACATCTTCTCAGCTCGTCCACTCGCAGTCGAGTCAGTCAACGCGCCGCCAGAGCCGCGCGACTTTGTCATCAGTCGCAGTGCTCGGCATCTTCTTCTTCTTCTTCATTGTCGTCGTCGGCGGCTCTCCTCTCTATCTTACCCATGCCGACAACGGCGCCGATGTCTTCTTCCTGTTTCTGTCGTTTTCGCTTGGCAGTTGACTTCATCTCTCTCGTCTTCATGCTCTCGGACTGACTTGGAGGCTGATGCTTCTCGTTACAGGTGGGTCGCCTTCTCTCGGATTCCCACCTTACGTCCGTAATTTCGCACCGAGCAACGGGATATGGCTCACAAAGAACACTGTGACGCCCTTCACCTTCTTGACTGTGGTCGACGACACGTTCACGACCTGCGTCGTCGTGTAGTCCTTGACGTTCACAGCCGTCGAGTACGCCGCACTCGACACGTTCACGAGCTGCGTCGCCGTGTAGTCCTTGACCTTGACGACACCCGAGACCGTCGAACCGACCGCCGCCGAGATCG
>JAASFZ010000317.1:0-20771 GCA_023334075.1 Globisporangium nunn | reverse complement strand
TCTGGTTTGCTGACGCCGACGCTGAGCGCGGGGTGTCCCGAGAGCGTGTCGGTGCTGGCGCGTCGCTGCTTCTCGCTGACTCCTTCCGAGCGACCAAGCGCGCCGGAGATCGCGTATGCACTGCGGACGTTGAAGAAGAACGGTGTCTGGCTGTAGGACCGATGTATGAAGTTGGAGACTGGCGTTCATGTGCATGTGGTATCGAACTACGATGTCTTTTACCAGCTCGCCTGAAGGGCCATTTGCGAGTCTTGTTACAGTTATGGTTCCTTCAAAGTCTTTTTGACATGGCCATCACCACAGGCCTTGGCAGGCGTACTCAACGTCGTCGCCGACACCAGTGCGAGCGACACAAGCGCGTACGTGTGTCGCTTTGTGGCGGCTCCAGCGCCTCGACGATCACCAAGGGTTTCGTCGAAGCTCAAGATGCTCAGAACTCTGTGGATGGTGCCGTTGGTGCGCCACGACCTCGAGTCTCGCAACGCGCTGCTGAAATGGGGAGACGCATGCGAAGTATACGGACTTTGGCGCCTCTCGCGCGCAGTCCGAGTAGAACACAATGACAATGAGGATTGGCAATGGTCGGCGGCTCGCCCCTAAGTTGATCATTGGGAAGGGCCACTACGGTACTGCAGCTTCGGACACGTCTTCGTTCGGTGTCGTGGTGCCGGAGCTCGATCGTCACGATATCTTGTACGCTGGGTTGTGCAGTGCGAGCGGCAAGGAGTTTGTGGAGGTTGCACTGGACAGCTCGTGTCAGTCGGCGACGCGATTTCGAGTCTGAAGGCGCCGTGTCCGGCGACGATCGCAGCAATCACGAGAAGCTAGCTGCTTCGCGCTGAAGCTGGCGAAGCGGTTGACGGCACACGAGGTCGCGTGCACCTTGCGGACGCTCAAGTAGCGTGTGGGCTACAGTCGAGCAGAAACCTAGCAGCTGACTGACACACGGACTACGGCTCTCCCAGGCCGGGACCTCGACTCCCGGAGTGAGGCAAGACCCAGTGAGAAAAGTACGTTCGCTCGCATCGATCTATCTCACCACCAAGACGCGCACGCGTTGCGGCAACCTTCACACAACGCTGCAGGACGAGAAGATCTATAGATGCCAGAACCGAAGGTGCGGCTTGGAATTGGATCGAGACGTGAATGCAGCGCGGAACATCTACATGATGAACGAGCACATGCTCAACCAATCCGACGCTCAACCAGTGCATGCTATAACCTGTCGACGCCGAGGGCGTGGTGGAAATCTCATCCGATCGGTACGACGTCGCACCTCGTAGTCCGGAGACGTTTGCAGGTGACAGCAAGCAACGACGAGAAGAGCAAGCACGATCAGAGATGGTCGACTCGATCAAAGCGAGTGTGCTTCAGGTAGGTCTCGAAAGCGTCGACACAAAGGTAAAAGACGCGGATTGTGAGCTGAAGCTTTGAGCAAGATGTAGGACGCAGCAGGAGGCATAAAGGATGGAAAGGAACAGCTCCAACAACAGCTATCGACATCGGCATCTGCACGCGCTCAGTCACGAACATCGATCGTCAGCTATATGGTTCACAGGCAAGTTTGGCGTGATGCTTCATTCCAACAAGTCAGCAGTAGTAGCAGCTCCCTTCTTTAGTTCATCCTGTCAAGTGTCCTTCACCACGACCAGACTCCAGCACCAGTACCAGCAGCTCCAGTCGACCGCCGTAGTGTCGATACTTTGTGCTACTTTACTACTCTACGAACTCTCAACATGCTACGCATGGCGCCATCGTCCTATCTCCCTTCTTCTCTTCCTCGCACTCTCTCCTTCACCCCTTTGCGCTCGTCGTCATCGACTTGCTTCGAGCAGCTTTGCGGCGTCGCCGACTGTGCACCGTTGCTCTTATGGTGAGCAGACTGCGAGCTGCCCGGACGAACTTGGCGAGCGGACCGTCATCGCCACGATCGCTTTCCTGGTCACTCGCAATGCCGAGCGCGTCGACGACCGCCATGATGCGATTTCATGTGCTGCAGCTCCGAGTCTTACGGGTTCGAGGTGCGATCCTCGACCCAACCCAGCCGAACCCTGATGACCTATATGGCGTTCGTATGGCCTTGGTAGTCTGACTGTGCTCGAGAATGCCTCGTTACAGTCCTTCCTGCAGTGTCTGCGCACGACACTTCAGGCCAAGGAAGTCAAGATGGCGGCTGTGCATCCGAGATACCGGTGGCGTCGCTCATGCAGACACACGAGTCGACAATGCCCATTTTCTTCGAGGTTCCGACAGTATTTGAATGCACCATGAAGCCGCGCTAGAGCATTTTGCGCCGACGCGCTAGTGCTGCTTTGGCCGCACGCGCACGGTAGCGGAAACAACGGCGATGAGGGCACGCTGGAGGACTTGGTGTCCCCCGCTGGTTTGCTCGGTCTGCAGGACGTCGGGCGCACACTGATTGGCGGATCCGCTATTCTATCCGTGTGCTGCACGGTACTCTGTTTTACAACAATGGCAAAGCGCCCAATTGGAATCATGTAGGTTAAGACTATATTGAAAATCTTCAGTATATAGCACACCATTGATCCAGGATTTTGCTCCAAGCTGTTTTGATGTTGTGCCTTCCATTCTACGTAGAAACCATGTCAAATTTTCATCGAACTGAGCATTCTGTCGAACTGAGTATGCTGTAGAAGGGTTTTGAAGGTTCCAAGGTTGTTCACTTAGCCGACTTCATCGTGCCGATGCTGACATCGCTGCTTTTGTCATAATCCACTGCGCTTCCCCGTGAGGGTATACTGGTGCTCCTATTGGAGCAGACTCGGACGCTGCATTCTCGCGCTCCTTGTTGCAATGTAGCGCCACCTTTGACCTTGTGGTCAGTGGGTACGAGTGGGCTATTCTCCTGCATGGTCTTCTGGAGCGAGCCCACTGTTGGGCTATGCACCTCGCCGAAGCGCGCGAAGATCTTGGTGTAGTCGATCACGCCGTCTCCGCGCCACTGGCGCAAGTGCGCGTACCGTAGCGAGCGGGAGTTCTCTATGGCGAAAGCAGCAGTTCGTGCAAGCGAGCTGCGTGTTGATAGAGAGCGAAATGGTTCCAGTAAAAGCCCGCATGCGAGCAAGTGAGTTTACTGTCCGAGTAGCAGCTACTCCTGTGGCGTATTAAGCGGCGGTGGCAGCGGCGGCGCCCGCGACGCAGGCGCGCAACGTGCGCCCAGATGCAGCGAGGCAAAAGGTGGAAGGCGCCTTTAACCGCAGCATTTACAACGCGCTGCTGCTGCATGCAGAGGTGGGTGGGTTCGCGCGCTCAGATCTCAGATCTTATCCCACCGCCGATTCTCGTTCCCAACGTGTTCGCTGCGTGTTCGGGTGTCAAATGCGCGCGAGCATACTCACGCCAAGACAAATGTCGCCTTCAACCTTCGCTCCACGTTGAAACTCGGATCTTTGCGGACCGAGTTTCTTGGAAGCTCCTTGTCAGCTGCACCCGCGCGCCAGCTGGCGACGAGCGGCCGGCCGGTCGCCTGCGTGGCTGGCTGCCTGTTGCTGTGTGCTGATGCTTGGAAGGTCAAAAATCGCTGGCTCGCAGCAACGCAAATCGCCAGGCGACTCAGCTGGGTGGAGCGGCCGCCTTCGTGGGGGCCATCGCTCCTTCCTTTGCTTTCGCGTATGTGGGCGTGCGAGTGGGAAGGATATGCTGGCGGCGTCGTCATGAGCTGCTGCAGCCATCTGGACGGGTGCGGGGGCGCGTCTCTGACGCGATACTGAAAGAGAAAAAGAGAGAGAGAGAGAGAGAGAGAGAGAGAGAGAGAGAGAGAGAGGTGTGTGTGTGTGTGCCTTTACAGCTGCCAGCCATCCGCTTGAAGCGAACGCGATCCCAGAAGGGTTTTTCGGCGCCGTCGAAAAGCAGACCAAGAGTGCGGGCGACGCGTACGAGGCGGCAGGGAGACCGGGGATCCTCGCGCCAGCGACTGGTGCTTGTCATGCTTGCCCTGTTAGCAGCAGTGCCACCACCGGCCAGCCAGATTCACCACAGGCGCCCGCCGGTGACCACTTTTTTGCCATGATGTAGAAGAGATACCGTACGAAAGCCCTCGAAGCATAGTGAAACGCAGTCGAAAAAGAGACTTCCCGCCAGTT
This sequence comes from Globisporangium nunn, assembly GCA_023334075.1. NCBI lineage: Eukaryota > Oomycota > Peronosporomycetes > Pythiales > Pythiaceae > Globisporangium > Globisporangium nunn. The sequence continues at coordinate 16,668 of JAASFZ010000317.1, read as the reverse complement.
GGGCCGCCAAGCAAACAAACAATAACAAGACAAGCAAACAGCCGCTTCAAAAGCGTTACCAACGCCTCTTTTTCTCCACCGTTTTTCTGCGTTTTTGCCCAGCTCACTTGGCGTTTGTATGCTCTCAAAACCAGCCGCGCCTGAAGATAGCGCCGCCTCGCACGTTAAAGGCGTCGGTGGCGCCTCGTTAAGTATGCAGCATTCACCTGTTGCTACTGCTTCATGGGCCAGAAGAAGAAGAAGCGCTCTCAGCTCGCTCGCTCGGCCGCCCGCCCGCTCATTCACTCTCGGATTTGCTGCCGCCTTCTCCAAGAAGCTGAAGGAGCCGCCGGCAACCCCGCGAACATCCACCGCAGCAGTAGCACACGCCGCCGCAAGAGCGCAGCTGGCGGCGATCGCACGAAGGCCGGAGCGATCCGGGAACCATCCGCTTTTCTCGCCACTTCTCGCGTGACCAGCAGCGCCGCCCGCCCATCACAGCCCAGCTGACAGACAGCCCACTTGCGCTTCTCCGTCCCCGGCAACAAGCACTTTCCGATTCGCCCGCGGCCTTCGATAGACAGCACGCAGCAGCCTCTGCCTGCCATGCGCAGCCCGCGCGAGATCTCGTCGGCCGGCCAGGGCGCGCTCACGCCCTCGACCGCGCGCCTCGTCGCGAAGGCGGCGGTCGCGCGCATCCCCGCGGCGACGCCCGTGGCCGTCGACGCCGCTAGCACCAGCGACGGCAGCAGCGCCATGGCCGCCGCGCGCACGTCCTGGGCGAACCTCAGCGTCGACACGGAGCAGCCGCAGCCGCAGCGCCCGAGCACCAGCACCAGCAGCAGCTGCAGCAACATGCGCCCGCAGATGGCCACTGCCATGCGCGCCGGCGCATCGCACCACGTGCCGCTGCAGCCAGGGCTGCTGCCGGAGCGCTACACGGCCGACCTAACACACTGGCAGTCGCCCGCAGATCTGCCGGAGCGACGCCTCATGGTGCAGCGCATCATCGCCATGACGCGCAGCAAGCGGCTGCTGAGCACGTCTGCGGCGCTCAGTAACGGGTTGGACGGGACCGCAGGTGACCGCACGCCGTCGCTCGCCAAGCGCATTGAGCTGTCGCTCTACTCGCGCGCCGCGTCGTTCCACGAGTACCGCGACCTCAACACGCTCCGGCGGCGCCTGCAGTCGCTCGTGTCGCTGAGCTTCCATGAGGCTGCCGTGTCGCGTCGCGCGGCCGCCAAGACGACACAGCAGCTGCTCGGCAAGCGCAAGCTCAAGCCGGCGGCAGCCGCCACGCCCTTCGGCGTCTCGCGGCTGCTCATCAAGCGCCCGCGGCACGCGCCGGCGGCGCCGTCGGCCTCGGGCTTCTGCTCCTTCGAGACGACCTTCGTGGAGGGCGCGTCATACCACCAGTCTTATAGGTCACGACAACGGTCTGCTCGGCCTAGCTGCTCCAATACAGCGCTGGCGGCAGCAACAGTGGACGCCTCATCCGCCGCGCAGACGTTCTTCCTCACGAACGAGGACGTGCTACGCCAGATCTTCGCGTTCGTGCCTGGAGTGGACACGATCCGGTGCTTCGCGGTGAATCAGTTCGCGGCGCGCGTGCTGCCGACGTGCGTCTTCTCGCTGGCCGTGGAGGTGCGCGCGATGCAGCGCGCGTTCGACGGCGCATCGGCGTCGCTGCTCTGCCGCTTCGCGAACCTCGCGCGCCTCACTATTTATAACGCGGCCAAGCCGTGCGACCAAGAGGACGATTCCGGAAGCTCCGGTCCGGCGCTGCACGCGTGGGGCTGCTCGGAGCTCGATATCTCGCACGACAACGCTGGCGAGGACGTGGTCAAGCAGCTGGCCGAGGCCATCGAGCTCGGTGCGTGCAGGCGGCTCACGAGCCTGCGGCTCGTCTCCGTGTTCACGAACACGTGCCGCGGCAACGCGCTGCATCTGCTGTGCGCGGCGCTCGTGAAGGGCTCGTGTCCGGTGCTGGAGGACCTGCTGCTGGGCGGCAACGGCTTCTCGGATGTGGGCACGGTCGACGTCGCGTGGCTGCTGCGCGTGGGGTCACTGCCCCGGCTCACGCGGCTGGATGTGCGGCGCAACTACATCGGCGAGTCGGGGCTCCGACGTGTGATGGCGGCGCTCGCGGCGGGCCGCTGCCCGCGTCTCAAGTATTTATGCATGGGCGGCAACATCATCACAGACAACAGCGTGGCGCCCGTGGTGGAGCTGCTTGCGAGTGCGCTGTGCCCGCAGCTGCGCTTCCTCGGGCTCGAGGACAACTTTCTGAGCGCGCGCGGCGTGCACTGCATCATCCAGGCGGCGGTAGCGGGCGGCATGATGCCCAAGCTTCACCACGTCTCGAGTGACGGTCGCGGCGGCAGCAGCAGCAGCACAGACGAGCAGCAGGAGGCCGTCGCCGCCGCCGCCGCGTCTTCCTCCTCCTGAGCTGTCAGTGTGAGTCACTGTGGAGCTGCTGCTCAGGCTCTGAAAAAGGGGCCGTCTTAGTTAGTTTTAGTTAGTTAATATAATTAGTTCTTTGCCAATTGATTCCGGGTTTCAGTGGGAATGACCCGACACAAAACAGCAGCTACGATTCCTCTCATACATTCTCAACTCCACTTGCCCAGCATCAGCATCTTCACACATCGCCACCAAGCACAAGCGAGCTATCATGTCGTACTTCATCCCGCCGGTGAACTACGGCATGGTCGAGGAGGACCTGTACCGCTCCGGACAGCCCAACGAGCTCAACTTCCCCTTCCTCGAGCGCCTCAAGCTCAAGACCATCGTGTACCTGGCGCTCGAGGAGCCCAACCCGCAGTTCCAGAGCTTCGTTGAGGAGCAGGAGATCCAGCTCGTGTACCTCGGCGGCAACACGCGCATGGAGAGCCGCCGCAAGGCCTGGGAGCCGCTTTCCGAGGAGACCGTGCTCGCGGCGCTTGACATCATTCTCGACCGCGCTAACTACCCGCTCTACCTCACGTGCCACCTCGGCCGCGACCGCACCGGTGCGCTATGTTGATTGCTATGTGTGGGAATGTCTTAGGCTGACAGCGCGTGATGCCACAGGCGCGGTCGTGGGCTGCCTGCGCAAGATCCAGCAGTGGCACCTGTCGTCCATCTTCGAGGAGTACCGGCGCTTCGCCGGCAGCAAGGTGCGGCTGCAGAACGAGCAGTTCATCGAGCTCTTCGACACGGACCTCGTGACGATTCCCGTGAACCCGCCGGCGTGGTTCCGCAAGCACCCGTACATGAAGTAGCCTCGCGCGAGGCGCCTCTTCCCTACTCTCTCTCTCTCTCTCTCTCTCTCTTTCTCGCGCAACCAACCAGCCAGTCACACGCCATCCGATAGAGCACCACCAGCAGCACACACGCGAGAACGGCAACCACAATGAAGGCTCCTTCGCTTAGGCGTCCGTCTCACTCGGTCGGACTGGCCGACGGTCGAAACGACTCGGGGCGTCGTCCGTCCGCCGCGTTTCTCGCTCGCTCTCTCCCTCGCTGATGCTTCACACGTGGAAACTGCTGTCTGCCGGGCGCTCAGAAGCCGCCGACCTGCTCGAGCGCGCAGTCGATCTGGTCCTGGTCTTCCAGCTCCAGCTGCGCACGTCGCGTAGGCGCCGCAGATATATGCGTTAGAAGGACACGCAGTGGCAACGCTAAGACAGCGAAGGAGAGAAACACTCGCCATCTTGGGCGTCTGGTCGCCGCTGATGCGCGTGCCGTCGAGCAGGAAGCGCAGCGCCGACACTTGGACGCCCTTGCGCTGCGCGTAAGCGCTGAAAATCTTCTCCATCTTGGTGTTCGGCTTGACCTTGAAGAACGTCTCCTCGCCCGACTAGCGCAAGCGGCCGGTGAGAGACGTAGCTCAAGCGCGATGAGAAGCACAGCGCCGCACCTGGTCCTTCACGCGGATCGTGATGGCCTCGGCCTTCTTCTTGTCCTCGCCCGCGTTGCCCGCGTCGTTCGGGATCTCGTCCGACATGTCTGGTGGTCCGCGGCGAGAGAGGCAGGCACACGTTCCAGCGAGCAGCGGGGTCAGTGGCCAAGATCTTCGCACGCAGACGCCTGGGACCAACCCATCGAAGCGCTTCGTGCGCTGCGCATGCATGTACGCCGCCAGCGCCTCCACACACACACGCACACACACACACACACAGACACACACGCTTGGCTCTCGCAGCCGCAGAGAGAGAGAGAGAAGGCGCGGCCGGCGCCGGACGCACGCGCACGCGCGCTCCCACTCACTCGCCCGCTCGCTCACCTCTTTGCTGCTTCTCCGTCTGTTTTGAACTGCGTGTGACTGGGGGTGACGAGTCGGAGGAGCAACATTCGACTTTGCCACGCGCAACGTCTTCGAATGGGTATTGCGGCCCTATCCAAGTGTCGAAATCCTTGGCGAGCACGTCACATGTGGGCCACGCCACACTTGATGTGCGCCACACGCAGCAGCCACTTTACTTTACTCCTACGACGAGCAGACCAGCGGGGAGCTCACGATGGTGCGTGCGTGCGTGCGCTCGCGGGTCCCGGCGGACGCGGCGGGCAGGCGGCGCCCCCTCTCGCTGCGCGCGCTCTCGTATCTCACTGCACTCGCTCTGCTCGTGCGCCGCAGCTGCCGCTGTCGCTGCTCAAGACGGCGCAGGGCCACCCCATGGTGCGGATCACTGGCTCGAGCGCTGCCTGCCATGCGAGCTCGTAGAGCTAACTACCCCTCTCTCTCTCTCTCTCTCTCTCTGTGCGCGTCGCCGACCAGCTCGTGGAGCTCAAGAACGGCGACACGTACAACGGGCACCTGGTGAACTGCGACACGTGGATGAACGTCAACCTGCGCGACGTCATCTGCACGTCCAAGGACGGCGACCGCTTCTGGAAGATGCCCGAGTGCTATATCCGCGGCAACACGATCAAGTACATCCGCGTGCCGAACGACGTACGCTGCTCCTGCCTGCTGCGCGGCAGCTTGACAGCGAAAGAGCGAGGGCGAGCCACTCACCTGCGTTTGCTGTCCTTCAGATCCTCGACATGGTGCAGGAGGACGACTTCTCCAAGCGCGACCGCCAGGCGAACCGCGGCCGCGGCCGTGGCGGCCGCAGTGGTATTGGCGGCAGAGGAGGAGGCGACAGCACGCGCGGCGGACGCGGAGGACGCGGCGGTCGCGGCGACGCGCCGGGAGGCAGAGGAGGAGGCCGCGGCGACGGCGGACGAGGAGGCTACGGTGGACGCGGAGGAGCTGGCGGAGGGGGGCGCGGCGGCTTCCGCGGCGGCCGCGGCGGTGCGCCAGGCGGTCGCGGCGGCGGCCGCGGGGAGTAACCTGCTGCTGCGGCACTTGTGATGAGATAAAGCAACGAGAGGCAGCGTCCGTCATTCATTCGCTGGTCGTCGCTAGTGGGGCGTGCGGATCTCTCACTCTCATGCTCCTCACTTAACTTAATCCGCGGCCGGGTGCCCACGCGTGGCGCGCGTCCCGAAGGGCATGTGTCTTGTATCAGTTGCTGGCGCTCGGGCCCTGCGGGTTGTTCTTGATGAGGTACGCAGCGAGCCACTCGATCGGGTTGGCCGGCCGCTCCTTCACGAGCGCCGACATGCCCTGCAGCAGGATCGGCACGACCGTCTGGTCCAAGTACGCGCGGATCGGGAGCCCCTGTACGTCCGCCTTCGCCTGCACGTTCTCGGCAGCCTTCGCGGCGCCCGCAGCCTCGTCGTCGCCGCCCTTGGCGTCCGCCGCCACTGGTGCGGCCGGCGGCTCGTCCGTCGTGTCCCCCGCGGCCTCGGCCTCTCCCTTGCTTTCGCTCTTGGCGTCGTCGCTCGGCGCCTCACTCGCGACCTCCTACGTCCGCACAGCCGCAGACGCGCATTGTCAGCCGCGCGCACCTCCACACCGTACAACCACCTCCAGGCGAGCCGTCGCCGTGGCCCACACATGTTGCGCGCGCACCTTGCTCGGCACGAGCCTCGCGGCGGCGTCGACGGCCACGCCCGCCACGAAATCTGCCGGCATCGGGAGCGCAAGTCAGAGCACGTCGCACGTCGCACGCGCGGCGGCAGATGCCGAGCGACGCACTGGTGAAGGAAGCGTCGTCGGCCATCGGCGTCCAGGGCGAGCGTAACGTAGCTGGAGGAGAAAAAGATCACTAATGGCGCTTCAGGCGGCCGCCCAATTACAGCGCTCCCTTGGACGCTCAGACGAAACTTAGACGAGAGAGCGATCTGGAAGCTCCAAAGCACAGAAACTGCGACTGCTGGCCCAAACCACAGATTTGAAAGCTTCATCATAAGTGCGCGTAAAGTACGCAGCCGATCCTCTCCCCCTCAGTAGTCTCGCTCCAGAGCGCACCTGCGATCAGCGCCGCAGTCTGACAACTGCAAGCGTGCAAGCACGCGCGCTTCGGGAACTGAGCGCTGAAGGTGCGCAGCTTGCTGGCATTGACGGAGAGGAAACAACAACATGCGGGACATGGACACGGAAGTCAACGACTCGACGGGGGGACGGCGAGGACAACGTGCTGATCCTGTCCGCTGGCGCGGTTGCGCTGGGCGCCAAATACCATCGAGACAAGCTTCCAGCAGACGTAAAATGAACAAATGATGAACATGTACATCGAAGTCAGCGACTCGATTATAAGATCATTCTGCCAGGGTTTCAGTAAATGGACAGCGCGCCGACTTCCGTGGATCCATTGTTGGACTAATGCACGGAAGCTTCTGACCCGCTCACGTCGAGCGTCGGTGTGCGGGACCTCGATGTACTGGCCAGTGGTCATGCTCAGGGCAGCAGCGAAGGCGGACAAGAAGAAGACCGGCAAGAGTAAGTGTGATTACAGCAGTCCACGCTGCTTTGCAGCTTTCGACGACCTCGCCAACACATCGTCCTCGTGAAGGTAGTCTGGCGGAGATTGAGTCCGCTTGCGAAGCCACATCGGCGGTGATTAAGTCGGGTCTTGTTCGATCGCAGCGTCGCTGTGGTGCTCCATGTAGGTGTCGTGTTGTGCGGGGCCAACATCCCGAGCTGTCGTCACTCGCGCGACTTGCGTCCCGCGCGCTGGCCACTCTTTCCGAACACATACTCAGTGATAATAACATGGTAGCAGCAATGTACGTGGTTTCTTCCACCGCGCGCGCACGGCGTCGCCGTCTTTGTGCTCGCCGCTGTACTCGCTGTTGCGCGCACAATTGAATCCGTCATGGAGGCACGAAACGTCCGCGGTGACAGACTGGCTGCGTTGCTCTCTGTGGTGCTCGTGTTGATCGCGACCGAGATCCCTGTTGTCTTCTCTCAGCCATGTCCGTCGGTGCCTGAGGGCAGGCTCTCGCTTACCTGCGGACATGCATGCTCAGTCGGACAGCCGTGTATGACCGGCGCGAACTCCACGGGTTCGTGCAGGTGCTTCACGGCGACATTGAATGGGACGTTTCGCTTCCTGATCCCGTTCAACAAGACTATCGCTGCGAGCCTCGAGGCGTATCCTCCCTCTATTGCCGATTCGTACGCCGGCAATAACGCCGACGACACGAGGTTGTATTCGTGGGCATCGAACGAGATCCTGACTGAGATTGACCATTTGGATCTGTCTCCGACAACACGCAATGTGTACGTAACCTCTCGAATGCTGGAGTCATAGAGTCGAACGAGAGTGAGCCTAAGCGCTAACATCCGTTTTGCTGCTTGCAGGATCATTCGCGGCGGACGGAGCATTTCGGCGGTCTACAAGGGGTTCGTTGCAGCAGTCAAGATCGAAAATATGTTCCTTTACGAGCAGACTCAGGTCACGCTGCTCCACCTTGCGAACATCAATCTCGCCTCTTCGATCGCGGGTTTGACGGCATACTTGCCGCCGAACCTGGAAGTGCTCGATCTCTCGAATGTACGCATCTCGGCGTTTCCAATCTCGACCACGCAACATAAGCACCTCCAGGAACTGTACGTTGCGAAGAGCCTGAGAGCTGCGGTGGCTATGGTCGCCATACTGAGAAGCTCTCGTTGCTTACGGATATACACTGATGTGGCAGATACTTGGGGTACAACGACATTCTACAAGTCACTTCGTCCCACAGCATCCCCAGCTTGAAATCACTGTACGTGAGCATGTGATGCTTATTGCAGCCTCAATGGCACCCCTGTTCACACAATGACCCTTACGCAGAACCATCCCGGCCAACCAGATCTCAAGATTCACTGCTGTGTACCCAAACTTGACATTCTTGTGAGTGACCGAGTTGACTATTGCAGGCTCTTTGGTGGAGCTACTGCATGCAGCACTAACCCTTGCGCGTGTCCTCCTCATAACAGAAACCTGGACAACAATAAGCTCAAAGAAGTTCCAGCAGTGATTTCACAGCACACGAACCTGAAAGAGCTGTACGTTGATGAGATGCTAGCGACGGCTAGGAGCACGGATAGCCACCGCTTGTTTGACGAACCATAACTTTCCTTCCAATCCACAGGTACCTTAGTATGAATGCGATCACAAACTTCACACAAGTTCACGCGATCGAGGGCATGAAAACCCTGTAAGGCCATTTGTGCAATGGTTTGGTGACGCATCGAGTCGCTTAGCTCATATTCTTGTGCTCATGCGCTTTTGTTCAGGTCGATCTCAAGCAACAAGCTGAACCTCTTCGATGCCTATATCCCCACCCTGGAGTATCTGTACGCTCGCGCCCATGTCAGATTGCTCGGCAGGCCGATCAAAGAGTAATCGCTGCTCATCATCTTGCTTTGTGCCGTCCAGGGACCTGACAGACAATGAATTGCGGATGTTCCCGCTCGCGATCTTCAATCACACAAAGCTGGAGACGCTGTATGTTAAGATGCTGGCTTTCATCTACTCCTCTCATTGGTAACATAGTCTGACTATCCTGTTCTCTGATGTATCAGGCTACTTCATACCAACAAGCTGATGAAGGATGTCGCGTTCACGAACGAAGAAGCCAACTTCATCTACACGCTGAAGAAGTTCGAGATTGACTCGACAAGTCTTCGATCGGACTGCAGTGAGTCGGCACAGTTCGAGCTGAAGAACTTCGGATACAGACTGTGCATCGTCGGCGGCTTAAACCTCGACACGATACGTCGACCTCGGCTCGAGCGAGTGACGCTACCTCCAGAGACGCCAGCTCCATCGCCAACGAAGCCCCCCAGCGATGTGACAGCGGTGGCGATCGGATCCAGTGTTGGAGGAACCGCAGTCGTTGCGATTATCGTGATTTTCGTCTGGCGGAGATCGAACAAACCGAAAATGAGAGCAACGGACACACTCACTGCGCCAACGTACCTCCACTATCGAAGCAGCGGCAACTCGGAACACCAAGGACTATGGAGTGACCAAGAGTTGCTGTCGCTCGCCGTGCGCGTCGAAGACATCCAAGACATCAAGAAGATCGGCGGCGGTGCCTTCGCGGATGTCTGGCTCGTCAGGTTCCGAGGCGTACAGCTCATGGCGTCCAAGCGACTGCGCACTGGAGATGTGAACCGCGAACGGACGCAGGCGTTCGTGGACGAGATCAAGCTCGTGGCGACGCTGGAGCACCCGAACATCGTGGCGTTCAAGGGCGCCGCGTGGGTGCGCGAGTCGGACCTGCAGGCTCTGTTCGAGTACATGGACGGCGGCGACTTGCGGACATACCTGGCGAACAGTATCGCCAGCAACACCAGTGGTGGCATTGGCGGAAGTGGCAGCGGCAGTGCCAGCAACAGTACCGAGAACTACCGAAGCACGACGAAAGTGCCGTCGTGGACGCTCGAGAAGCTGCAGATCGCGATCGACGTGGCCGAAGCGCTCGTGTACGTGCACTCGTTCCTGCCGTCGCTCGTGCACCGCGACCTCAAGTCTCGCAACGTGCTACTTGCCGCCGACATGCACGCCAAGCTGACGGACTTTGGCGTCTCGCGGTACCGGTCCGAGGCAAACACGATGACGGCGGGAGTCGGCACGGGTCGCTGGCTCGCGCCGGAGGTGATCGTGGGCGACGGCAGCTACGGCCCGGCGGTCGACATCTTTTCTTTCGGCGTGCTGCTGTCGGAGCTCGACACGCACCAGATCCCGTACTCGGACGCGCGCGGGTCGACGGGCCACTCGCTGCCAGACGTCGCGGTGCTGCAGCTCGTGTCTTCTGGTTTGCTGACGCCGACGCTGAGCGCGGGGTGTCCCGAGAGCGTGTCGGTGCTGGCGCGTCGCTGCTTCTCGCTGACTCCTTCCGAGCGACCAAGCGCGCCGGAGATCGCGTATGCGCTACGAAACCTGATGAAGGCCTGGATGTCAAGTGCGTAGATCATGTTTGAACCACGTTTGCCTGGTGCTCTACCTACGCACTTCATGTACTTGTGATGGAGTTTTCAAGTCTGGGGTTGCCCAAGCGGCTGTCCATGCACTTGTGACCAGCTTACACACCTCCGTTTTTTAGTTCGCGTTGAGCCTTTGTAAAGGATCATGGCATCCTAGTATCGCCACTAGGTTGCTGATCGAGGTGACGCGACTCGAGTAGGAGCGGACGAGAGATGGTGAGCGTCTCGTATCCACACTTTTGATACCCATTCCTTGCTGAGGTACACTTGTCCGCATGTACAGCCTGAACGAATTAATTCATAGAGGCTTTCAAGCCGTATCCTCTGCTTTGTATGTGAATCCTTCTCAGCTTCCAGCAGATATAACAGGGTATCGTAGCTAACAGATTCTGGACCTACCAGATGTCGAAGTGTGTGGCCTCTGCCATTCCACCAATGACCACCTGTCACTTAAGCTGAAAGAACATGGCGACTTGGCCACCAGACGTCCGAAGTCAACTTCGTTACGGGGAACTTGCCCATCGTGGATGTGCTCCCCAGACAAAGTCTTCCGATCTCCTGCCAACAAGTCGCTAGAATCAGCTGTTCCGACACACCAACGCGCCAACTTCGCGGACGCCGCAGTCGCAGACTTCGCTCCTCAAGACGACAGACAAGTTCTCAAGCTTGATTCGGACCTGGAAACCGCGAGCACCCGCCATCACAGCCGCCACCACTGCCATCACAGCCGCCACCACAGCCATCACGTTGGTTGAGACAGCTCTCCTCGTCCTCGCAAGAACTCGTTTCCAGTTCTCCAGTCCAGCATGAGCAAACGGTCTCTCCGCCGCACTGCGATGCTCGGCGCGATCGTGGCCGCGGCAACCGCGATGCTTCCGTTCGTCGAGGCGCAGGCGTGTCCAGACATGCCCGAGGAAATTATCTCGAGCTCATGCAAAGACTTGTGCACAGCTGACCATCTCTGCCAGACGAAGGCGAGCAAGTGCAACTGCTTCTCGATCGGCACGCCGGCGCTCAACTTCTTGCTCCCGTTCAAAGCAGTGACCACAGCATCGCTCAACTCGACGACACTACAAGCGTATGAGATCATTGCGGGGCCAGACGACACCGCGAAGACAGCATGGGCATCCGATGACGACATCTCAAAGATTGAGCAGTGGTCGCTGCCGGCGTCCACCACGACAGTGTACGCACACAAGCGAACTGGAGAAGATTGACGACAGCGTGTGTGTTGCATCGAACACCTATTCTGACTAAGCCTTGCGATGTGTATTACCCCCAGAAACATCCGCGGTGGGAACAGCTTGACGGCGATGTACAAGGGCGTCGTCGCAGACGTCTTGCTCGTCAGCAACTTCTTGGGCGGTCAGACGCAGATCAAGCAGGTCTTCCTCGTCAGTCTAAACCTCGCCAGCTCGACCAGCAACCTCGTGGGCAATCTCCCGGCCGGTATGGAAGTTCTTGCGCTCGCAAACGATCGCCTCACAACTTTTCCGACATCGATTACTGAGCTCAAGAGTCTCAGGCGGCTGTACGTGCATCCTGCAGCATCGTGGATGAGATGGGAAGGTAGCAAACTAGAGGATGCTATGCTCACTGCTTCAGTTGCTGACCTTGAACAGGTTCCTCCAGTTCAACGACATCGCCGAGGTGTCGTCTAGCAACAGTATCAGCACTCTTGTGGAGATGTACGTTCGCTGGGGCGCTTGAACTCATGTGCTTGCTGGTGACCCGTAAGACTTGGCACGCATGCTTACTCTTCGTTTATGTTGGCGTTACCCAGCGATTTGCGATCGAACAAGATCTCGAGCTTCTCTGCCGTCTACGCGAACAGCGTGCTTGTGTGAGTGACGTTCTTGTGTACTTGACTGCCTGTAGTGATTGCTGACTGCAATAACGCTTCACAGGAACCTCGCATACAACAAGCTCACGGCTGTACCTACGGTGTTCGCCAAATACTCCAAGATCAAGCGCCTGTATGTTCAGTCGATATCTTCGAACCTATGGAGGATCAGTCGTTCTGATCTTGTGCTTGTGGGGCGGGGTGGTATCAGGTATCTTCACGGGAACCAGATCAAGTCTTTCAAGCAAGAGAACGCGGTCTCGAGCATCGAAACTCTGTGCGTAGTCTCGATGTCGAAGCTACTGCAGCGCAACGCAACGGCTTAGATGTTGACTTGCTGTGTCTGTTGTTGCTCCACGTTTGCCAGGACTTTGTACAGCAACGGGATGAACACCTTCGACGCGTACATGCCGAATCTGGTTTACTTGTATGTGCATCACTCAGCATCCGCTGATGGTCCGAGTGTTTGTGTCGGACTGCGCATAGCTCACAATTGCTGTATGATTGCTCTTGGTGGTTTCGCTAGGGACCTTGCGGACAACTCGTTCAAGGCGTTCCCAGCGGCAATTTTCAAGCACACGCGGTTGACCTCGCTGTAAGTCTGCGGTATCTCCTGCGTTTGTTGTGCTTTGACACGCTTGTCAGAGATGCTCACTGCCTTTCGTCTGTTGCACACTCTCTCGACAGGTTCATCCAGATGAACTCTCAGCTCGTAGATGTCGCGTTCACAAGCGAGCAAGCAAACTTCATCAACACATTGAGTGAGTTCCAGATCTCGCAGGGCAGCTTGCGGAGCGGCTGTCCGACGTCGCAGCAGTTCCAGTTGAAGAAGTTTGGGTACACCATTTGCATCACTGGCGCTGTCGACACGGCCACCATCTCCGGAGCGCGAGTCGTTCCGTCCACTCCAACGCCGCAGGGGCTCTCGTCCGATTCAGCAGGGACCTCCGACTCGGACATTCCAGAGATCCCGGGAATGTCAATGGCTCTCACGACACCTGGAAGCAACAAGCCAACCGGAGGGACTAGTTCGTCGAGCGACAGCAACTCCCCGTCGTCGAAGTCGAATGGATCGAACGGCGGTAATGCCAGCAACAGTATCGGCAGTCAAGACGCGTCATCCTCCAGCATCATCCCGATCATTATTGGCGTCAGCGTTGGCGCTATCGTGGTCGTGGCTGTGATTGTGCTGTACTTGCGGCGATCGAAATCGCGCGGGAAACAATACGACCTGGATGGGAACACACCGACGTCGACTCTTACTGGAGCAACTAAGAGTCTCGCGAGCACGCGGACAGCTGGAACTGGTAACTCGGTTGGATCGGGTAACGGGAACGCCATCTCGCTGTGGAACGACGAGGACCTACTCTCGCTGAAGGTGAGCGTGGACGATATCAAAGACATCAAGCGCATTGGCAGCGGCGGCTTCGCGGATGTCTGGCTTGTGAAGTTCCGCAACGCTGAGCTGATGGCATCGAAGCGGCTGCGTGACGACGCTACACGGCAACAGATCCACGGGTTTATTGAGGAGATCCGGCTGGTCTCGACACTCAAGCACCCAAGCATCGTCGAACTCACTGGCGTTGCATGGGTCCGAGAATCTGACCTCCAAGCGCTCTTCCAGTACATGGACAACGGCGACCTTCGTGATTACCTGTCAAACCCTCACCTCTCGACACAGTGGACGCTCGAGAAGCTGCAGATCGCAATCGACATCGCCGAGGCGCTCGTGTACGTGCATTCGTTCTATCCACCGCTCGTGCACCGCGACCTCAAGTCTCGCAACGTGCTGCTGAACGCCGAGATGCAAGCGAAGGTGACAGACTTTGGTGTCTCGCGTTACCAGTCCGAATCGAACACGATGACAGCAGGCGTGGGCACGAGTCGATGGTTGGCTCCGGAGGTGATCTCGGGCGACGGCAGCTACGGCGCAGCTGCGGACATGTACTCGTTCGGCGCTGTGTTGTCGGAGCTTGACACACACCAGATCCCGTTCGACGACGTCCGCGGCTCAACTGGCCACAAACTTATCGATGTTGCGCTTCTGCAACTCGTGTCGAGCGGAGAGCTGCGGCCGACAGTGACCCGATCGTGTCCGACAGAGATCGCCGAAGTCGCAAATCGTTGCCTGTCATTCAGCCCAGAGGACCGTCCGGCCGCGACGGAGGTCGCATACAGACTGCGCACGTACAAGAAGTCGCTCACGAGCTTTCTCGTTTGATTTCGTTTATGATTTATTAGCCACAACACTGAAAGCGTGACCAGTTTGATCCACTCTGTCTTCTGGAAGTCGCAGACATCTACTCTTACTGACACCAGATCTTGGTCACTCTGTATGCCACGACTCAAAACAGGTTTCAGTCGCACGGCTTCCAGTAGCACCTATTGTCCACTTTTAGTGGTAGATCTGGAACTCTGCGTGTCCAATTCCTTCACATGATGGTGCCACTGGCAATGAAGCGAACGACTGTCAAAGTTCCTGTTCTTGCTTAGATCCGCGTAAGAACTTGCTTTGATCAAGCACCTCTCTCACGACACGTACAGAAAGGAATACACTTACGCACGAACTCTACTTGCGGCGCTGATACCAGACAACAGCGCCAGCGCAGGCAAGAGCCACGGTAGCCCCGGCCACGCAGCCCAGCACGAACATCGACGTCTTGCCCTTCGTAGATAACACTCTACCCGACCCGCTCGAGTCCGCGTTATCGCTGCCGATATCATCGTCATCAAGGTCAATGTCAATGAAGTAGGACGATGAGGAGCTGCCGCCGGACTTGGATGGGGCTGATGTTGACGGCCTACGTGTCCCATCGATGATGCTCTTGTCTACCGCGCCTCCGGTGATGCAAACAGTGAAACCCTTCACCTTCGCCTGCTGTGACGTGTCGCAGTCCGTGCTGAACGCGTTGGCATCGATGGTAAAGGTTTTGAGTGTGGCGATGAAGTTGGCTTGCTGGTTTGTGAGCGTCACGTTCGTGAGCAGCTCATTGTTGTCCAGATATCTGTGTATATCCATCGAATGATATGAGTAAAAGCTTGCTACACCTCGACCTGCGATTCTCCACGCGCTGCGCTTATGAAGGCAACAAGACACACGTACAGCTCTTCGAGTTTCGAGTGGCTGAAGATCACTGGTGGAATCTCCTTGAAGTTGTTGCTGGACAACTGGCTGTGCTCGATACACACGAGAAGAGTCAGTTGCTGATTAGCTTGCCGCCGGCAACGAAACTAAAGCAGCGGACGCCATCGGATGGCTTCCGAGAGCAACCAGTCTGTAGAGAGAATAACACTTGACCATCCACGTACAGGTAGACGAGGTTCGGCATCACGTCAACGTCGAACTTGTCCAAGTTTGCGCTGAACAGCCCTCTGTTGCTCCATCAAATCGCGTGTAAGCACGAGCAAATGTCCGTTAGTCGATCTTACCAGCCTTCTCTTGACTAACAATACGAGGTTATGGAGCCTCACGTACAGTGTATCGAGGGTCGGAAGAGCGTACTCCTTCGCGAACTCCGAGATCTTGTTGCCCGAGAGGTGTCTGTTTCCCGAGACGAGAGAATTCGTTACTCAGTCACCTCAGTATCGCCAGATCACGAGGCTTTGCAATCGCTAATACCAAGCAGTTTCCTGCACTTCACTTACAGTGTCGTCAGATGCTTGTACTTGGAGATGACAGTCGGCACTTCGGTCAGCTGATTGTACGCGAGGTCACTGCGAAAAACACGCCGATGACGTCAGGAATCGCGAAACTCGAGCGGTTCACGTGCTCCAGGTGGACAACATACAGGTACGTGAGCTTCGGGTACAGCGCCGTGAACGACGTGAGGCTATTCAGGTCCAGACGTCTGCATAGTCACAACCAACACATGTTAGCCTCTGCTCGCTAACATTCGGAGAGGTCGAAGCAGTTCACAGGCATCTCGTACAGTGTCGTGAGGCTGTTGATCTCGTGAGTCTGGTCGAACTTGGAGATCGCGTTGTCCGACAGGATCCTGTCGAGTGAAGAAACACAAAGACCATGTCAGTGAGGGCCGCTGCTAAGCGCACACAAACGCGCTTCCGTGCTTGATGGACACGTACAAGAAATCCAGCTCCTTGAACCTCGCAATGCCAGTCGGCACCTCCGTCAGCAAATCGTTCGTCAGGTAGAGTTGCTGCAGCTTGGATGGGAAGTTGGGCAGGAGCTTCGAGATGCTCGTCGAGATGTTGAGGTTCGCAAGTCGCAGCAGCGTGAGCTGCGTGCTGCCAGCGAGGAAGTCTTCGGCGATTTGGACTTTCGCGACACTTTCGCGCGTGGACTTGGAGATACTGCTACCGCCATAAATGGCGCTGGGGAGTCCGTAAACGCACAATCGTACAGAGGTGAGCATGTAATCGAATCCGAGTGCTGGATGCCACACACTTACACACACAGCTCTGCTGTTCATCCGCGCACACACTCTAACATACACGTCGGTGATCGCGGACGGCACTTCCAGTTTGGGGATCTTCGTCAGCACATCGTTGCTCTTGGATGCTGTCGTCTTCGTGTCACCGACGGTCTCATCGAACGGGA
>JAASFZ010000316.1:0-20817 GCA_023334075.1 Globisporangium nunn | reverse complement strand
GACCACGATCGACGGAGCTGCAGCGGAGGTGGTCGAGGCTGTCGAGTTGCCGCCGTCACGCAGTACAAGGACGCGGAGAGGTGCTGCGTGCGAGGCGGAGATTGCGTGAATTGAACATGAGGACTTGTCATTTGTCCTTCGCGCGTTGATATGTCTCCGATCTTTGATGTGCATTCCTCCGATTACCAGAGCACGGGTGTGTGCTCGTCATGATGAAACTCTTGTCATGACACTCAATGCCATCTTCTTCTACTTGCAGTGGCGCGCGAGTGGTGTTTTCTTGCAAATCCATCACGCAAAATCCTGACGACGACAAAGCAACGAGCCCAGTTCAGCTTGACGCCATCACGTGTCATAAAGCGTGTGTAGATTTTGTTGTGAGTTGGCGGTGTCTGTCGACTTCGGCCTTTGCGATTACAATTTATCGATTTGAGTTATTGTCGAGCTTGTGTTCGGCACTCGGGCCGTCCAAGTGAAAGCTGACTGCGAACTCGGTAGCGGGCGCTCTCCAACATAGGCTTCATATCACTTGTTGTCGCAGGCGCCAGAGAAGTTCTTCTGCATCAGCAGGCAGAATTCTGCGTAGTCGATCTTCCCGTCCTCGTTGCAGTCCGCCGCCTCGATCATGCTGGCGATTTCGTGGCTCGAGAACTTGCGCTTCCCCAGCAGCTGTAACATGTATTCGAGCTCGGAGTTCGAGATGAACCCGTCGCGGTTCGTGTCGTAGATCTGTTCGACACAATTCATATCGCGTAAGTGAACCGTGTAGAGTCTTGCAGGACGCATTCTAGTATCTACAGTCAGTGAGAGCACGCACGTTAAACGCAGACTTCAAGTCCGCCTCAGTCAGCTCGCCCCTAAGTAGCAGCAGCAGCAGCCATCACCCCCATGAGACTCGAGTTAGTCTTGGGACCACCGCAAACTAAAAAGGTTTCACTATTAAGGACGCACCTACGAAACAGGCGCTGGTTCATCACGCTCACGAACTCCATGAACGAGATCTTCCCGTCGCCGTCAATGTCTGCCTGGCGCATGAACGCATTCAGCTCGTCCCTATCGAATGTCATAGAGAAGACACAGTATGAGCATTCATTGTACTAAGTGATGCCGCATCACATCCCCAGCACCAGTGCACGACAAGAGCTGTCCAGACGTACTGTGTGAGCCGCTGGCCGAGCGCAGCCATCACATTCTCGAGCTCCTCGCGGTCGATGTCGCCGGACTCATCTTTGTCAAAGAGTGCGAACGTGTCCTTGAACATGTCCATGTTCGCGGTGGTGGCTCGTGCCACGGGACTGCCGTCATTCACGCTGTCGCTCTTCTCGAACTTGGTGTGCTGCGTACTCATGACGACTGCGAGGATGTTGGCGCGCAGGTGCTGCAGGCGCTGGTAGGACAACAGGCGGTCGGCGTGACCGTCCGGGAGCGGCTCCGTGCACGTCGTCTTGCCCTTGAGCCACGAGTGCGCGAGCGCCTCCGTCGCAGTGGGCCGTGCCGACGGGTCCGGGTTGAGCAGACGTGCGAGCAGGTCTTTCGCCTCATCCGACAGATCGCCATACCACGGGTTCTTCACTGCACCCTCGCACCACCACCGCACAGAATGAGATAGGCATAGTGTGCACCAGCCAGGTGCTCCTTCCCCACAACAGTCATTTGATCCTCACCGTCGTACGTCCCCTTCGCGATCTCCCGCACGATCTCAGCGTCGGATCTGTCCCCGTTCGGGTCGAATGGGTGCACGCCGGTGAGCGTGATGTACGCCTGCGAGTGGTGGGAACGTGAGTGGAAGGAGACAGCACACATAAAGACGAGGATTGATGCCATCAACGTACCAACACGCCGAAGGCCCACATGTCCACGCCAAAGTCCTGTGGCTGTCGCTTGATGATCTCCGGAGACCAATACGCACTACTCATTTAAGCATATACAGCAGCTCTCAGCGGTCTAACAGGTCCTTCATCCGTCGTTACGTCTTACCGCCACCAGCACGCACATTGTTCCAGTCGGATGCGCCTCCATCACCTTCTCGCCGTTGCGCAGCCGCCTGCTCAGCCCAAAGTCCTGATCCAACAGCACCAATGCAACCCAGCAATGAGCCATCTGAGACGCATGGCTAGTCCCACACGATGCGCTCGCACCGCGATCTTGATGTCGGCGTCGGGGCCCCGGTTCGTCAGCAGGAGGTTTTCCGGCTTGAGGTCGCGATGGCTAATGCAATCACATCCCAAATACACTTCATTACTGAGCTGCTGCTGCTGCTTCTGCTGCTGCGCCCCTCTTGCTCCCCAGCTCGCACCAGATCCCCCGCGAGTGCATGTACTCGAGCGCGCGGCAAGCGTCGTGCAGCAAGCGACTCGCGTCCTTCTCCGACACGGAGCCCTGCAATGATCCGCATTTTTTTCGATGTTCGCTCAGCACATGCAGAGAGCAAGATTCTAAGAAGGGCATGCTTATCGGTACCATGTCAACGATGTAGTCGAAGAGCTCGCCGCCCTGCACAAGGTCCATGAACATGATGGTCTCGTTCGACGAGCACAGCACGTCGTGCAGCGACACGATGTTTCGGTGCTTGCCCAGGTACCGCAGCACCGCGATCTGGCCCATTTCGTTATCACCCGTCAGTCACAGATTCTGATCGAAGTGATCGCTACGTGCTGAGTACCTCGTCTTGGATGTCCTGCAACGAGCAGCTCTTGGGGTCGAAGATCTTTGCGGCCAGCAACTGTGGACACCACGATAAACGGCTTTCGTGATGCTATGCACCGAACGAACCGGAGAGTCTACAGAAGCTCGTACCTGCTTGGTCTCCGTGTCCACCGCAAGACGCACCACCGAGAACCCTACACACACCATCAGAATCACCTCACTCTCCTTGAACACTCGCACTCGAGCCACACGTACCACCACGGCCGATCTCGTTGAGCAGTGCGTAGTGGCCGCGGATGTCGCGAGCCGCGCGCAGTTGCTGTCCCGCCGGCATCTGCCACTCGCACTCTGCGCTGTCGTCGTCCGAAGCTGCGGCGAGAGCGGCGCATGCGACCACGGCGAGCAGCGCAGAGCCTCTTTCGGGAGTCGAATCTGCTGTTGCTGTGGTTGTAGCTGCGAGCGCGCGACTGGCGAAAGACGCTGAAAAAGGAGGCGGAAGCGCCGCAGCCGCTGCGCGGTGCACGAGCGTGAGCTCGCGCCGAAGGAGGTTGCGGAGAGCCATCGTCGGAGGAGGTTGCGGAGGGATGCGAAAGCGCGGCAGGAGTCGAAGAGGATCGCCGATCTTCGTTTATCCGACTTCCTTTTGATACAAAGTCCTGTATACTTTCGGGCATTCGACAAGAGCACGCTTTCTAAAGGATAGAAACGTATATTATGCGAAACAATAGACGACATATTAGATAGTTTTTGCAAGGCAACTTGCCTGCAACTCGATAAAATTCGGTAGATGCTCGATTGCTTCTTGGCAGTACTGTATCACAAAACTCAACTGGTAGCTGTCGGTAGTAAGGAATATACCATAAGCTGATAACAACTCGTTGGGAGAAGAAAGATGCCGCCGACGAAGAAGCCGCGTGTGCGCCAGGCGACCCATGCCGGCTCCTGGTACGCGCACGAGGAGCAGGAGCTCGACACGCAGCTCTCCGGTGCGCGCGACGTCTCTTCGCATTCACCACGTGTGAGCGATGCCAAAATGCTGACTCTCTCTCTCTCTCGCTCGCTCGCTCAGAGTGGCTGCGCGCGGCGGCAGCGACCAACACGCTCGAGCACGGCGAGCAGCTGGGCGTCCGCGCGCTCATCGCGCCACACGCGGGCTTTCGGTGCGTGTCGAAAACACTCGTTTTCGGCAGGCTCGCGGGCGTGTTTCTGACGCAAGCGGGTGACCCAGCTACTCGGGCCCGACGGCGGCGCACGCGTACCACCACGTGCGCGGCCTCGAGCGCGTGAAGCGCGTGTTCATCCTCGGGCCGTCGCACCACTTCTACCTGCGGTGAGTATGGAAGGGGAGGGTGGTCTTAGTGTGATGGGCGTGTGTAGCTCATGGGGCGGCGGTGGCGGTGAGCAGCGGGTGCGCCGTGTCGACGGCGGTCGAGTACGAGACGCCGCTCGGCAACATCGAGATCGACAACGAGGTCAACGAGCAGCTCATCGACACTGTACGTAGGCGTCCGTGGTGCTGCTTCAGAAGGGTGCCACGGCCACGCTCCCTGTCTATCAACTGGGGATGAGGGAACTAATTGCTGGAGATATCTATAGGGCAAGTTCGCGACCATGTCGCTCGATGTCGACGAGGACGAGCACAGCATCGAGATGCACCTCCCGTTCATCTTCAAGGTATAAAGTAGGCAGTGTATATGCCGTCGCTGCAGATCAAGTGACAAGGAGCGAACCTGCACGCATGAGCAGGTGATGAACGGCCGCAAGTTCACGGCCGTGCCGATCCTCGTCGGCAGCACGACGGCGAAGACCGACGAGGAATACGGAAAGTGCGTCGTCTCTCTTACCCACCCAAGCGCGCTGTCCGTAGGGAACTACAGTTGTGAAGTTTTCCTTCCTCACCGCACGCGCACGCTTGACAGGATCCTGGCGCCGTACTTGGAGGACGAGGCGAACTTGTTCGTCATCAGCTCGGACTTTTGTCACTGGGGGTCTCGGTGCGCACTTCGATTCGCTGCAGTAGTGAACTGGGCGACCGTGAACCAACACTCGCTGTCCGCTGCAGCTTCCGGTACCAGCCTCATGACTCTGCGTACGGCGAGATCCACGAGTACATCAGCTACTTGGACCACGAAAGCATGAAGGTGCGCGCGTGAACAGACGGACGGACGGGTGGACCAGAGAGCGTCTCAGCTGCTGCTGCTGCTAACACTAACACTCGACGGACCTGCGATGGTTTCAACGTAGTTGATTGAGCGCATCGACGCGACGGGGTTCGCTGAGTACCTCGAGAAGACGCGGAACACGATCTGCGGGCGCCACCCGATCGCGCTGCTGCTGCACACGATCCGCGCGGCCGAGAAGCTCCGGTGCACGCTCAAGTTTGTGCAGTACGCGCAGAGCAGCGCGTGCAAGCGCCACAGTGACTCCTCCGTGAGCTACGCGTCGGCGGTCGTGTACAGCAACCCGTGACATGACCGCGAGTTGTGCGTCTGCAGGCCGGTCAGTTCACGGAGCACTCCTATGCATTTGTTCATATTGTCAGCAGTGGCGGCGAGTGTGCGAAGACTCGCAGTCACCAGCTACCAGCGACGCATGTAGCAGTGTGGGAAATTTCAGCAAATGAAATTCTTATTAACCTGATAACGTGTCACGTAAACTTCTGAGGGTGAAGGGAAGGCCAAGAAAAACTCGGAAGTACGCGTCAGTCTCGCGAGTTCGGTGCAGCAGCACTGCGCGCTCTGCATGCTGAACTCGGAGGGCGTCGTAGCGATCGCTTCAACGAGCGCCAGAAAGCAGCAAACCTGATGAGCCACGCAAACCTCGTCGCCTCACGCACTCTTGTCAAGCAGCAGGACACCGCGTCGGTCTTGAATCGGGGACACTCGTCAATGGAACTCCCAGTTTCCCACCTCGTGAAGAAGAACCGGCCGGCGTGGCAGCGCTTGACGCGGACGATCTCGCAGACATTTGGCCGGAAGGCAAGGAAGGTGCCGAGTCTGCCTGTGCTCCCAGTCTCGTCGATGTCGGCGCCGACAGTGGCTGCATGCAAGACGCTCAAGCGAAGTGCAGCGACGCAAGTGAGCTTCGCATCTGCGTCGCGAAGCGATATCGACATCGACGCCAGCACCGACAACGATGGGCAACAGCAAAACCTTGAAAGAGACGACAGACCCGAAAGCTGTCGCGACAACGTCGCTAAGAGTTCTACTAACAACACCAGCAGAGGAAGCGATAGCAACGCCTCGGCCAGCGATCCCGTCGTAGCACCCAGCGCTAACTCTCCGCTCTCTTGCTGTGTCGTAGAGAACCCGATCATGAGCATTATCCCAGTCGAGTTCCCGCTCGTGCAGTACGTCGCCGAGTGCTGTCTGCTACTACAGCAGCATGATAAAGACACATCGCTCAACTCGAGCTCAAGCTCGGCGTCGTCAGGATCTGACATCGAGACGCGTCTGTTCTTCAAGTGCGTCGAGCTGGAAAAGTGGACGCTGGCGCACACGCTTGCAGAGAAGATGCAGCGAAGCATGGCGATCTGCCTCCGCGATCGAGAGCGGCGAGAAACGAATGACCACACAGCCGGCAGCTCCACTGATGGTCGGATACGAGCGTGCGACGAGCAGGACGTAGTGCTGAGGTTCCTAGACACCTGCGCGTCGTAGGCATCTTTCTCTCGTCTTCGACGCGTTCAGAGAGAATGCAACCAAGCGCTTCTTCCCTGATTGTACGCTATGCATGCACTCACATTCGTGTTTGGTCGGCGGCTACGTGTATGTACACTCTTGTCTACTCTCGCGCCGGCCCGAACGCCTTGGTGAAGATCTCCTGCGCCTGCTCCTTGTTGCGCTTCGAGAGCCCCACGGCGCACGCGGCGAGGCTTTCTCGGCCAATGTACTCGATCGGCAGCGCCTTCTTCCTGCCCGCACCGACCACCTTCTCCAGGTGCGCCTTCGCGTACAGCCACGCGCCCTGGTTCAGTGGCTCCTCCTGCACGTACACGACGTGCTGGACGTTCTCAA
The DNA here is from genome assembly GCA_023334075.1 of Globisporangium nunn. NCBI lineage: Eukaryota > Oomycota > Peronosporomycetes > Pythiales > Pythiaceae > Globisporangium > Globisporangium nunn. Next base: position 14,155 of record JAASFZ010000316.1, on the reverse strand, counting down.
ACTTGGCCATCTCGTGCGCCACGTGCTGGAACGGGAACGGTGCAAGCTCCTCGAGTCGCACGATCGCGATCTCCTCCGGACGTGCGCAGCGGCTCGCCCGCTCCTTGACGAGGTCGTAGTAGAACTTGCCCGAGCAAAAGTACACCTTCTTCACGGTCGCCGGGTCCGCGATTGACGCGTCGCCGTACACCGGCTGGAAGCTCGTGCCTGGGCCAAGCTCCGCGAGCGCCGACTGCGCGTCGCTCATGCGCAGCAGCGTCTTCGGGCCCATCACGACGACGGGCTTGCGGAACGCACGCTGCTGCTGGCGGCGCAGCAGGTGGAAGTAGTTCGCGGGCGTCGTCGGGTTCACGACGATGAGGTTCGTGTCGTGCTGGTACTCGCTCCAGTCCACCGCCTTCTTTGTCGACGACGGCGTTGGCGCGAGCGCAGGCGAGTCGACAAGCTGGAGGAAGCGCTCGACGCGGCCGCTTGAGTGGTCCGGGCCGGCACCGTCGTAGCCGTGCGGCAGCAGCAGCACGAGCCCGGATTGGCGCATCCACTTGGATTCGCCGCACGCGAGGAACTGGTCGATCACGATCTGCGCACCGTTGAAGAAGTCGCCGAACTGCGCTTCCCAGAGTACGAGGTTCGCCGGGTCTTCCCACGAGTAGCCGTACTCGAAGCCCATGACTGCGAGCTCTGACAGGTTGCTGTTCACGACCGTGAACTTGCCGCGAGCGCGCGGCAGGTGGTGGAACGGGAAGTAGAGCTGCTCGGTCGTCTGGTCCGTGAACGCCGCATGGCGCTGGCTGAACGTGCCGCGGCGGCAGTCCTGGCCCGCGAGCCGCACCGAGTGGCCGTCGCGCAGCAGCGTGCCGAACGCCATCGCCTCGGCGGTCGCCCAGTCCACGCGCACGGCGTTCGCGTCGTCCGCCTTGTTCAGCATCTTCTTGCGCGCCTCCACGTGTGTGCGTTGCAGACGGTCGTGTGCCTGCACGTGCGGCGGGAGGTTCACCGACTCGAGCCCGACGTCCACGAGCTCGCTGAGCGCGACGCCCGTTGGCGGGTTCTCGTACAAGTCGCGCACGTGCGGCTGGCGGATCGCCGACCACTTGCCCTTGAACGCGTCGATCTCGGTCGGCGTGTAGCCGTCCGCAACGACCTGCAGCTCCTTCTCGAGATGCGCGTTGAGGCGCTCGACGAGCCGCTGCACACCTTCCTCGGTCACGAGTCCTGTCGTCTGCAGCTCCTTGCTGTATTTGACCGGGAAGCGCCCGGCCTTGCCCACGGCCTCGTACATCTTGGGCTGCGTGAAGCGCGGCTCGTCCACCTCGTTGTGGCCGTGGCGGCGGTAGCCGATGAGGTCAATTACAATGTCCTTGTGGAAGCGGTTGCGGAACGCCACCGCGAGGCGCGCGGCCTGGATCACATGCGCCACAGACTCGCCGTTCACATGGATGACTGGCGCCTCGATGCCCTTGGCAATATCAGACGCGTATCGTGTGGAGCGGCCGTCCTGGAACGTCGTCGTGTAGCCCACCTGGTTGTTCACGATCAGGTGTACGGAGCCGCCGGTCGCGAAGCTCGGCAGCTGCGAGAGCGAGAGGCCCTCGGGCACGCAGCCTTGGCCCGAGAACGCGGCGTCGCCGTGCAGCAAAAACGCCATGGCGTGCGCGCCGGCGTCGTTCTTCGCGCGCACCTTGCCCGTCGTCACGGCGTTGATGATCTCCAGGTGCGACGGATTGTGCAGCAGCGACACGTGCACGCTTTTGTCGCCGTAGCGCTTATCGACCGACTGCGCGATGTGAGACGTGACGTCATCGACGCCCCGGAACCCCACCGGGAACTCCGAGTTGCCCTGCACCTTGTAGAACAGCTTGTGCGCCGGGTACTCGAGCAGCGACACGAGCATCGCGAGGCGCCCGCGGTGCGGCATGCCGATAACCACATCCGAGATGCCGGAGGTCGCCGCGGTGTGCAGCACGGTGTGGACTGCCGGCAGCATCGCCTCCGCGCCCTCGCCCGAGTAACGCTTGAAGGACGCAAACTTCTTGGCCATGAACGTCTCGAAGACGTCGGCCGAGAGCATGCTCGTGTACGCGTTGCGCAGGTCCGAAGGCAGCACAGGGAAGCGGGTGTCGAGCGCCTCGGCCGCCTGCGCGAGCCACACGCGCTCCTCGGCCGCCGCCACGTGCTCGAACTCGAAGCCCAGTTTGCCGCAGTACATCTGCTCCAGCTGCTCGTAGAGCGCGCGGCCCGTCATCGCAGCACCGCCAGTGGCGGGCGGCAACGCGAGCGCCTCCTGCGCGGCCGCTGCGCTCACGTCGCGGTCGAAGAGTGCGGCGAAGTTGGCCGGCTGCAGCTCCGGTGCGAGCTGCCGCGGCTGCAGGCGCAATGGGTCGAGATCGGCCTGCAGGTGGCCGTGGCGCCGGAACGCGCGCACCATGGAGCGCAGCGCGAGCGCCTCGAGCGACGGCGTCGAGGACGAGGAGGTCGAGAACGCGGCGACATGGCGGTGCATGCGTGTGCTGACGCGCGCTGCGTCATGCACGGCGCGCGCGACGGAGCCCTGGAGACGCAGCATATCTATCGCTTTTCTATTGACAGCCTCGCACGCACCGCTCCAAGCCGGGAATGAGGTGGCAGGCAGGTGGTGGATGTCGCCGGTTGATCTGTGACGTGTGACGAGAGTGATCGTCAACGCGTTGATAGGAAGAAAGGATCGCGGCGCTGGTTGCACAAAGAGATATGCTTGGGACAACATTCGCGCGACCTTACACCTACCCACACACAGCTTCAACCTGTTGGAAATGATATCCCTGTTCAAAACAATAGAATCGCTCGTCTACAGACCTGGGAAACATGGTCGACCGAGCAACTTCAAGCTCACTCGCTCGACTCGGGTCTACTCTTACCGCACAAACTCACTGCGACCTCGATCTGCTGTCCACGCACACACAAAGCTACGCGCTTTTCTCGTCCTGGTGATATGTTGCAGCAAAGCTGTCGCGGCCCTTATGAATCAATGAGCAACCTCCAGGATCGACTCTGTTTCCCCAAGCTCCTTGATCTCCTCGACATGCTCGTCGTCTGCGCGATGCGTGTGGTGCTTGGCCAGAACCGCGATGATCTTCTCGCGCTCGTGTGGCGCGTCGACGAGCCCGAGCAGATCGCGAGCGAGGTCGGCGTGGTCTTCGTCGACCAGCAGTTCGATCACTGGAAGGTATCCGATCGCTGGTCGCACCATACCAGTGACCACCACCAGTGTCTCCCACTGCTCGGTCTGCGCGAGCACCTTGAGCAGTGCCCACGAGAACTGCCGTGGGTGCATCTCGAACTGCTCCGCGATGTCGATCGCCATCGAGAGCGCTGGCACACGAGTCGTGTACAGCGCGAAGAGCTTGTGCAGCGTCTCGATGAGCGAGCTCCCCACAAGGCACTCGACCCCGAGCTCGGACTGTAGATCACTCTGTCGTCGCAGCAGCGCGATTGCCTCGTCGGTCATCACTTGGCTGAACGAGTCCGCTGATCTTGCGATGCAATGTGTCGTTCTTGACTTCTCGCTTGAACTCCTGGTGCTGCTCAAGTCGCTCTCCTTCTCGACCGCGTGCCGGAGCAACTTGGACATCACCTCGAGTCGCCTCAGCTTCTTTTTCGTACGTGATGCATGCTCTCCGTACGCCAGCTTGCCCGCAACGTGCGCGGCTTGTGCATATTCCTGGCTCAGGATGTAGAGCTGGAAGACACGCTCAACACTGCCGTGGGCATGAAGTTGCTGATTTGCGAACAACCGCGTCGCGCGAGGGTACTTGGCAAGGATGCGTAGGAATCGGTCTGGGTCGTCGCTGTACTTGAGGCGCAGCTGCTCGACGGCTCTGTGGATAGCTTCGGAGGAACTTAACTTGCTCTCACTCAGTCCTTTCAGGATCGACTCTTCCTGTGACGTGATGATAAAGTGGCTTCGCGAGCCCTCAGCAGCTGCTGTTGATCTCGATGACGACCCGGAGACTGCTTCAGCAGGATCGAAGTCCAGCTCTTGCTCGAGCGAGATCGAGACCGGGAAGTCGTCGTTTCGATCGAACAGGACGTCCGTGTCGCGCGGCCAGTGCGCCAGCATGAAGTTCGAGTGGGTGGAGTCCCCAGTCTCTGAGTCGCCTTCGTTAACCTCTTGCGCAGTGCCTCCAGGTGCGCTGGAAGAAGCAGAGGCCGTGGAGGACGTTCGCTTGGGGTTTGCCACCTCCATCTTTGCTGCCGCCTTCCGCATCGCCTCGTAGAAGACGAACTTGCTCGAGTAGCCGCTGCTATCGTCATGTATGCTACTGCTCGGGAACTGCAGATACGTGCTCTTGTCGAAGAGCTGCTTGCTGTCGTTGCGGAAGAGGCCCAAGACGTTCCCCATGGCGAGAGTTCTCTTCTTGTCGGCGTTGTCGCTGGGCTTGGTGGTGGTGGTTGCTACTGCTGCTGGTCGTGAAGCGACGCGATCTGTGGCCGAGCCACCAGTGAACAGAAAGATCCAAGTGCTGAGCCAACACGGTCGGCACGAGCACGTCGACGCCCACTTCAACAGCTCGTTAGAACGCACTTGCGGTCGATCAACCAGCGCCGATACGGAGTCGACATGGCCGTGAACTGGTCAAGCGGGTGCCTTCGAGACTGTTCCTCTCGAGCCCTCGCACACTTGTGAAAGATTGGGTCGACATGCGCAAAACGCAGTTCTCAAGTCTCGCTCGCGCCGACCGCTGCAACAGCTGCGAGTGTCCGCACTGACACTACGATCTCGTCTGTGGTGTGTTGGGATGGTTTGGTGCTAGTGTATCGGAGCTGTGGCAGGAAGAGTACAGTCGCCTTCATCAAGTCCGGATCGGTAGAAGCAGATCTCGACGAACATGTGTGATTCGGAATCATAGACTCCGATGTATACACGCTCTGTTGGCGCTGCTCAAGAGAGCATCACGACCTCAGAAACACGGTAGCAGCAACAGTAGCAGCAACGAGCAGCAACGACAGCATACACGTAGGTCGCGCAAGAGACCGCGTCGAGCCCACGTGTGTGGTTTGACAGGATCCAGCAAGCAAAGGAGTCTCGGGTCTCAGTCTCTGGTCGGTGCTGACTTGACACAGCAAAAAATGCCAAGTGCACGGCACCAACTCAGCGCTGATTTGCTCGCTCAGGCTCGTGTAGGAACGAGTCTGCACACAATGAGCAGTGTACGTGTGCGTTCACTCAGAGCCGGAAGCGAAGTCACACGAGGCGATAGGCGGTGTCTGGGGTTGCACACTGCATGACTGCTGTCCACAACTCTGATCACCAGCCATGGAATGAACTTGGTGTGCGTGGCGCCATGGTGACACCACGGCGGACCAGTAAACTCAGTCACTCGCAGCTGAGCTGCAAGCTATGCCGCACTTGGTTTCTCTCTCTATGCCCCCAGCTGGTGGTCAGTGTATCCGTCTCACTTTCCAACTCGCAGCTTGCGAGTATCCAAGAGACTCGCTCGACTCTCTCCCTTCCGCCACCGAATCCAGAAAGAGACTCGCTCGACCCAACAATCGCTCGCACGCGCCAACCATGGGCAAGAAAGACGGCAGCGTCGTCGCTCTTGACGGATACGCTGCAGGCTACCTCGCCAAGCGCGGTGATCGCTTCAAGACGTGGCGCCGGCGCTACTTCGTGTTCCAGGGCGGCTTCCTCTCGTACCGCAAGGACAGCGACGAGCGCGCCAGGGTGCTGAGCTGCGAGCTCGTCGTGGACGTCAAGTTCTTCGAGGGCAAGAAGCACGGGCTCGGCGTGCGCCTCGCCACGGGCTGCGTCCTCTATTTATCCGCGCAGACCGAGCAGCAGCTCCACACGTGGTACGACGTCTTCGACGGGTACCTCGCGCGCCTGCGCAAGTACCGCGAGCTCAACTACGTGCACGGCAAGCGCCACCAGCACCTCGACACGATTGAGGAGAAAGATGACGACGACGAATGCGACTGCGACTACGACTCAGACCGGAACACGTTCTCGTTGCTCTAACTCCACGCACGCGCGCCCTGCTCGAGCGAGCAGCGGCGGCAGCGCCACCCGCGAGACACAGCGACGCTGAGCCGAAGGAAGCTCAGCGCCCTTTGCGTCCGGGAGCGCTGCTCGAACGGAGTCACCAGAGTCGTAGTGACGTGCGATGCTTGTTAGGGCACGTGCCTCTTGTACAATAGCTGGGTGTACACCAAACACGAGCACGACTCTCTGTAAGCTTAGCATCTATCTATTCGGCTAGATCGTCTCGTCGGTCGCCGCAGCAGACAACTTGCTCATTTCTTTCCGGATCGTCTTGCAGCTCGCCTTGTGGTTGCTCCAGTCCTCCACCTGGTGCTCCTTGCAGCAGTAGTACGCAGCTTCGCACGCGCAGCGCAGCAGTCCCTTGCTCGCAGCAGAAGCGGCGGCGGTTGTCGACGCCGAGGCGGTGGCGTCGCCGTCAGCCTCCTTGCGCGTCGACGCGCCGCAGAAGCGGCAGCCGAGCTCACCCGCCGTGACTTCGCCGACCATCGTCTGCTTGAGGAACATGCTCTCGAACGTGTGCGCGATGTTCGAGAGCATGGCGTAGATGACCTGCTGGCGCATCTGCAGCGTGAGCCACACGTCGGCCTCCACGAGCTTGCCCTGCGCAATGAGCGCGCGCTTCTCCGCGAGCACCTCAGCGGACGCCGACGGCAGCAGCGACTGCACGTGCTGCTCCGGGTCGAGCGGGTCCACGAACGCGAGCGACACGTGACGGAACGTCTCGCCCGAGAACGTCGGCATCTTGCCTTCCGCACGCAGCGCGCGCAGATACAGCAGGTCCTGTCGCGTGCAGTCGTCGGCGCGGCTCGCGCGCGCGTTGAGCATGCGCAGCAGCACCTTGCCGTTCTCCTCGAGGAGCGCCTTGAGCGTCACGTCGGGTGCGAGGAACTGCGTGGCGGGCGGCCTCTCAGCGCCAAGATCGTACTCTACCGGGATGTCCGGGCACGCGTTGCGCAGCAGCGCGACCTGTCCGGCGTACGGCAGCGCGAGGAACCAGCGCATGAACGCAGACGCGTGCGCGGCCCAGAAGCGTGCGAGGAACGCGCTGTGGCTCTCCTCCTCCTGGCTTCTGCTGCTACCGGTGCTGCTGTTAGTAGCTGCGGTACTCGCCATCGTTGCGCTGTTCGGATGCCCGGAAGCGATCAATCGCTTGAAGGATCAGCGGAGGAGCGGAGTGTCTGGCTGGTGCACACGTTGTCTTCGTGCTGGACGGATGAGCCAAGTGTGGTGATGAATGAAGCGGTCATTTTCGAAATAACGCTGACTTGAGATATTGGATGCGCGAGATTTATACGACCGCAAGCCGTTTTAGATTCTTTTTGGATTTCCAGCCAATTATATACGAGCGCAGCTAATTCGCAAAGAACACACATCTCGCTAGCTCAACGATAACAGAGTCCTCCGTCCCATCATGCGCCTTAGTTGACACAAGTCCATGAAAACCACACAGCAGTTTGTTACAAGCTTTAGCGGTACACCCGATGAAGCGATCCCTGACACGTCGCGGGCCACGAAGAAGCCTGGCTCGCGCTCGGCAGACGCTACGGCGGCGACGTGTCCGAGGAGGCGCACGTTACGCGACGGAAAGCAAAGCATCTCGCGTTGCTTTACCAGCTACTTCATACAACCTTGTGCGTTCTGTCGGCGTGGGTCTTGAGGTGCTCCCTCGGAAATTTCCACATAGACCGCCAGCAAACGGTCGACGCAAGCTAGCTGCCATGTCCGTGTCTTACTCTGTAGCTGTCGCTGTTACCGGTACTAGCGTCGCCAGCACCACGTCAGCCGTCGGCGCTCGTGAAGCTGCGGCGACTACACCAGATTCAATTATAAGATGTACGCTGTCAACTATATACAAGGACAATTGCACTTGGAAGAAACCAACAAGTGCTTACAATTCATCGCCATCGCGCGAGTTTGGGCGACGCACTTGGCAGACCTCGAGGTGCTCCAAATTCTCAGCCTCTGCGTTGCCTCGCCCATAGCTGACCAGACATTCTATCGCCGCTGCAACGCCAGCCTCATTTAGCAGCTTTACCATGAATACACTTGCTGGTTACAATACATAACCCAGCGATGCAGGCTTTCTATTCGCACAGGTTCGAGATGGCTAGCCACATTTGATGCCTTCTACTATTGGCTAGGAAAGCACAATACACATGGAATATGCTGGTTGTGTCTCTTTGAACTATTCATAAGTGAGGACCTTGGATATAGTACTACATATAGAGGTACAAAGGCTCGGACCGGCTAGAGAAGTTGCAATATATGTACACATATCATTCGTTGCTTTTCGATGTTCAGTAAAACATGCTTGCGTCAAAGGGACTATCCCTGTCAAAATAATGCTTTTCGCTACGTTTGCAGTGCGCAAAGAACAGAGAGGCTATACCAAAAAGCTACAATGCTTACCTTAAGCGCATTTGAACGAGGTTCAGGTCAATATACTACTTCGTCACATAAGGCGCACCTTTGCTGGCCAGGCCACGACTGACGGCGTCACAACAGCAACCCTATTGTCAGAGAGGACGCACAATGGCGCGCACACTCGCAGTGCTTGATACCGGATGGTCACGTGGCCCCAAAACTTACTGGCACTAATCTTGCTTGCGGTTAGTGTGCATGCCATATTAACATATGACTGCTACAGTTGACGAGTCACGCGGCCAACCTGAACAAGTGAGTAGCAAGTCCAACCTTTGTCTGTCTACACGAATGGATGAAGATAACACTTAAATAATGTGCAAGCATATTGACGCTGGCAAGCCAAGCTTGATCCACGTCCAGTTGTTTGATTGGTTTGGTATTGTACGTACCAAAGCGCAGCCTCGGTACCTGCGTGAGAGAGGACCTGACCAGCTTAACATTTCTATATAAGCTCTTTACTGTAGTACTAGCGTCTACAGAGCTGTCTGGAAGTGCAGAACGAGCGTGGCCAAAACATGTATCAGTATGATCTGCATCTGCCACAGCGGAAACAACAGCGTACAGTATTTCGTATGCACTGCGTGCACTTCGATAATCGAACAAAATGCAGAAGAGCAACTGAGTCAACGTCCGATTGTGCACAATGCGAAGACTCGCTGGACAAGTCAAATCTATGATCTCGATTCTTATTGTACGCGTATTTGTTTGCTTGTTTGTTGGAGCATGTGCAAGGTATCCTCTTGTTCATGGGGAGCAAAGCGCTTTTTCAGTGTCCGAATCAAAAGAGTGCGTTGTGCGTGTTGCTCGAAAGAGAGGCGCGCGCTTCGAGCGACTTTCAGACGACATATTTCTCCAGCTGTTTCGCAGGAAACCGTTACTATATTTCATTTACTCGTTTTAATTCGTAACTTCTCTGTGCTGGAAAGAAATATTCAGTGACAAATACTGCGCTTGTCGCTGTTATTGATCGAGCAATAATGCTGGAGCACGCTTGCCAGCTCTCGCAGCACCACCACGCCGACATTTCCACGGACACTCACGCACTCTTGAGCATTCCGTTGAGTGCCTCGTAGCCGAATAATAAATAGCAAGGACTCCGGCCCTATCTGCCAATGCAATCATCACTTCCATCCATAGTGGAATCAAGTGAGTCGGCGTTTTCAAAAAACAGCCCTGTGCATTTCAAGTCCCTTCATTGACTTGGTTTCACTATGCCAACTCCTTCACCCTAGCCCTTCGCCACTAGAAAGACAGTTTTCTTTCGCTTGCTCGCTCGTCTTCTGGCTCACACATACACATCACACGCCCACAGCTGCCCTCCTCCTCTTCCTGCCCTCCCATACTGCTGTTACCCGCCATTGCTACCCGCTATGGAGGTCGGCGCCGCCGTGTGGGTGCTCGAGGACGACCTCTGGCACGAGGCCGCCGTGCTCGCGATCGATGACGCGCGCGGCATCGCCGACTGCGCGCTCGAGCCCGAGATCGACGACGACCACCTCGTGCTCTCAGGCGCTGACTGCGTGCCGCCCGCGCCGGGTGCCGCGCTCGACGAGTTTGCGCCCGCGCCGCGCCGGCGCCGCCACAGCCACAGCCAGCGACTGGCGCGCCGCGGGTCGCTGCGCCGCGCACTGCCCGTGCCGCTCGCGAGCGTGCTGCCGCGCGAACAGGGCGAGGCGTACCACGCAGTCGCGGACCTTACGAAGCTCGTGCACCTGCATGAGCCGGCGATTTTGCAGGTGCTGCACCACCGGTTCTTCCACGGTCACATCTACACGAGCACAGGCTCGATCTTGCTCGCGCTCAACCCGTTCCGCAAGCTCGATCTATACGCGGATGCGGTCAAGCACGAGTACTACGCGCGCGGCGGGGACAAGGAGGCCGCGAAGCAGCTCGCGCCGCACGTCTACGGTGTCGCCGACAAGGCGTTCCGCACGATGCTCGCGCTCACGCGCGACGCCAAGAATGACCAGACCATCCTCGTCAGCGGCGAGTCCGGCGCCGGCAAGACCGAGACCACGAAGCTCATCATGAACTACCTCGCGTACGTGTCCACGTGCCGCAGTAACTCGAGCAATCTCAGCGCGGCAGCAGACGGCTCGCCGTCGATCCACGACCGCGTGCTCGAGTCGAACCCGATTCTCGAGGCGTTCGGCAACGCACGCACGAACCGGAACAACAACAGTAGCCGCTTCGGCAAGTTCATCAAGCTCGGCTTCTCGGCGAGCGGCGAGATGCTCGGCGCGCAGGTCTCGACGTACCTGCTCGAGCGCGTGCGTCTCGTGTCGCAGGCAAAGGGCGAGCGCAACTACCACATCTTCTACGAGCTCTGCAGCGGCGCGTCCGCGGCCGAGCGCCGCGCACTCGGCCTGCGTGCTGCGATGGCCGAGTACCAGTATTTAAACGCGTCCGAGTGCTACGTGCGGCTCGACGGCGTGGACGACGCCGAGTCGTACCGGGAGACGCGCCACGCGATGACACGCATCGGCATGACCGACGATGAGCAGCTGAGCGTGATGAAGGTCGTGTCGGCGGTGCTCCACCTGGGCAACGTCGCGTTCCTGTCAGAGACCGGGAAGGACGCGTCGACGGTGGATCCAGCGAGCGCTGACTCACTCGAGACGATCTGCCGCCTCTTGGGCGTGCAGCCGGACGTGCTGCGCAACACGCTATGCACCAAGCAGATCAAGGCCGGCGCCGAGTTCATCACGACGCGGCTGTCGGCGGCCCAGGCGGCTTCGACACGCGACTCGGTTGTCAAGACGCTCTACGCGAACCTCTTCGGCTGGCTCGTCGCGCGCATCAACGCGTCGATCGAGTACCGGGAGGGCCCCGGGAGCCGATTCATCGGTGTCGTCGACATCTTCGGCTTCGAGATCTTCGAGGAGAACTGTTTGGAGCAGCTCTGTATTAACTACGCGAACGAGAAGCTGCAGCAGCTCTTCGGGCGCTTCGTGTTCCGCATGGAGCAGGAGACGTACGTCGCGGAGGAGATCCCGTGGCAGTTCGTGGACTACCCAAACAACGACGCGTGCGTGACGATGCTCGAGACGCGCCAGATGGGTCTCTTCTCGCTGCTCGACGAGCAGTGCCTCATCCCCAAGGGCAACGACGAGAAGCTCGCGAACCGGTACTACGAGTGCCTAGCGAAGGAAACAGCGTCCTTCGCGGTCTCGCGCCTCCAACGCGCGAAGCGCCAGTTCGTCATCCATCACTACGCCGGCAGCGTCTGCTACTCGACGCGTGGTTTCTGCGAGAAGAACAAGGACCACATGCACACGGAGGCAACCGACCTCATGAAGACGTCCGAGTTCCACTTCGTTCGTGCGCTTTTCGAGCCCGCACGCCTCGCGGCGGCGGCAACGTCCCCCACGGCACGCACAAAGAAGCCAGACGACCGCGCGAGCGACAGCCGCCGCCGCTCGGGAATCATGTCGTCGACTGTAGTCGCGCAGTTCAAGAGCCAGCTGAGCACGTTGCTGGAAGTGCTGAATGCGACCGAGCCGCACTTTGTGCGCTGCATCAAGCCGAACGACGAGGCGAGTGCGAGCGTCTTTGGGAAGAAGCGCGTGGTGGAGCAGCTGCGCTGCAGCGGTGTGCTGGAGGCCGTCAAGATCTCGCGCAGCGGCTACCCGGTGCGGTTCCTGCACGACGCGTTCATCAAGAACTACAGCTGCATCCTGCCTGGGCAGCAGCCGTCCTTGAAGGTCCCGGCGAGCGAGCTCAAGACGGTGGCCGCCGACTTCGTGGCGAAGTTCGCCGAGAAGTTCGGTTTGCACGTGGATCCGAAGCACCCGCCGTTCCAAGTGGGCAAGACGAAGGTGTTCTGCGTCCCGGAGGCGCACAATGCGCTCGAGGCCGCGCGCGCGAAGGCGCTGTATGCGTCCGTGATCACGTTGCAGCGCTACTGCTTGGGATATGCCGCGCGCTGCGCGTACCAGCGCCAGCGCCAGGCGGCGATCCGTGTTCAGGCGACGTGGCGCCAAGTGACGTGCCGCCGGCGCTACACGTACCTCATCCTACGGGTGCGTGGCGCGACGAAGCTGCAAGCCGCGGCGCGTGGGTTCCTCTGCCGGCGGCTGCTGACACGACAGAAGGCGGTCACGGCGATCCAGTCGTTTGTGCGCGGGTGGCTCGTGCGTCGCGAGCTGTCAGCGAACACGCTGAGCTTCGACCACGACGTCTCATTTGTGGGCTCGGCTGACCGCGAGACCGACGACTCGCTGGCCGACGACGACGACTCGCTCTCGCTGCGTTCGCAGAAGGAGCGGCTGAACCCGCTCGTGTCGCTGTCAAGCGCGCCGCCGAGCGAGCGCGGCGGCAGCGACTTCCTCCACGAGATCAACGACCCGGATGGTCGGTACGGCGGCCACAGCCCGAACAATCATCAGCAGCAGCACTACCGCGACTCGAAGAAGCGCCTGGAGGCGTACGAGCCGCCCAAGCAGATCAAGAACGAATACGAGATTGTGTGGGAGTGTGGGCTGCTCGGGCTGTACTTTGAGAGCGACCCGATCTCGGGCATGCCGATTGTGCGCCGCGTGCACGAGAGTCTGAGTAACTGCGCCGACATTTTCGAGGTCTCGCGTGGTGACGTGCTGCTCGCGGTGGGCAAGGTGCGCGTGAAGAAGGGCGACATCCGGCGCATCCTCTCGCTGCTCCAGGAGGTGCAGAAGCCCGTGCGGCTTCACTTCATGCGGAACCCGACCGAGTCGTTCCGCATGCGCTCGGGCTCGATCGAGCTGCTCGGCGAGGAGGACTACGAGGTGCTGTGGAAGGAAGGCGTGCCGCTCGGGCTCGGCTTCCGGCCGGACGTCGGCAGTGGCTACCCGTGCGTGATGCAGGCGAACGGAAACCAGAGTCTGCCGGGCATGTTCAACGTACGCATCGGGGACTTTCTGATCTTCATCAACGAGTTCTCAACGCAGGGGGTGCGCTTCCAGAAGGTGATTGATATTCTCGAGAGCGGCCCGCGGCCCGCCGTGCTGCGCTTCCGCCACAATGACTCGGCGGACGATATGGATGTCCGCGGCTCGAATCCGCAGGAGGACGACCGGTTCATGCGCCAGTCGTGCATCAGCCTCAACCCGAAGGTGGACCACTCGCTGTACTACATCACATGGAAAGAGGACGACGGCCCGCTCGGCATCGTTGTCAAGCAGGAGAGCACGAGCTACTACCCGCGCGTGATCAACGTCAAGAACGAGGGCGCCGTGACCCGCGAGTCGCAGAAGAACCGCGTCGAGGTCGGCGACATCCTGCTGAGCATCAACAACAACAACATCAGCAAGATGGGCTTCGGCGCGGCCATGCGGCTGCTGCAGAAGGGCCCGAAGCCGCTGCTGCTCATGTTCCAGCGCCCGCGCGAGTCGTTCTCGACGTCGCTCACCCGGAGCATGAATTTGTGAGGGTATGCGGACGACAAGAGGGAGAGGAGAGGAGCGAGCGTGTTGTTGGTGTAGTTCAGTGATCGATCGGCGATCGCATAGCGGTAGGAGTCTTTTGCGATGATGCAGTTCCCTCGACGTGGTTCCACCTTGCGCTCTACTTCGAACGAGAGAAACGAGCAAGGGAGAGCGAGCAGCGAGCGAGCGGAGTATTTGTTCATATACCAAGCATTACCACTTTCACACAGCTACACCTGCATCCGCACGTGCGGGCCGCTTACGCGCACATCTCTCCAAAGAGCAGCCAGGTCGCCTGCGATGT
>JAASFZ010000315.1:0-20840 GCA_023334075.1 Globisporangium nunn | reverse complement strand
CTCTCTCTCTCTCTCTCTCTCTCTCTCTCTCTCTCTCGTCGCCAAGGTCGTGTTGCCATTATAACAAGGTCAGCAACAGCACGTTCGAGATGGAAGATCGTCTCTCCTCCAAAATTGTGCTCTAGGTGACACAAACACGCGCGCACAAACGACCACCGCTACGCGTGGCACGGTCTCTGGTATGGACGGCGGCAACATGCTGCATTCCTAGTACAGCTGCTGCTGCTGCGGTTCACATTGAAGCCTGAACACCAGGTTGTGCTGTTGTTGTTCTTGTTGTATTATTGCATGTATATGCAATGTGGCGAAGGCGAAGAAGTCGACACGCGGTACACAGAAAGTGGTCCGTCCTCTTCATTTTCGTTTAGCCTAGTACGTGAAGCATCGTACAACATGCCTGTTTTAGCCAGTTTTCAGCGGTCCAGTTTAGCCTATAATGCCTATTACACTCGTATCAAGGTTGATGCTCACCGCTTCATGCCTATAATCCTCGAGAATAGGCAAAGATGATCACTGCCTGAATTGACGAGCTGACTAGTTGCGCAGAAAAAGACCACATGACAGATGTGTAACACTCATTTCGTGGCGCCTGCCAAGGGCAGGCCACTCCCTCCTCCGCTCCACGGTCTCCCTCTCTTCCTCGTCTCGCTCTCTTGCCCGTCTCGCTCGCTCACTCTCGCTCTCAATCGCAGCCCTTCAGTAGGAAACGAGACGCTTTGTCTGCAAGTCGCCGTGAGCTACTGCCAGCTCACACTCCACGAACGCCTCTCCCCCACGTTCTTGCCATGGCATCCGCTCGCTCCACGCGCCGCAAGCTCATCGTCGCCAAGCCGCACCCGGATGAACTCCAAGAGCTCCAAAAACAGCAGCAGCAGTCCCAGACCGCGCTACTGATCCGCCAGACGAGCGCCGCCGGCGGGGAGAAGCGCGCCGTGCCCATGGGTGGCACCGCGATCGAGCGCTCCATGGTCTCTCCCGGTTCGCTCGCTGTCTACGGCGTCAAGCCCGCGGTGTCAATCGACCCCAGCGCGGGCAACAAAAAGCTCGCGCTCTTCGCCGTGCACGTGCAGAACGCCATCTCGGGCCGTTCATGGGTTGTGCACCGCACGTACTCAGACTTCGTGGCGCTGCAGGCGCTCATCATGACACACTTCAAGCTCTTCAGCGACGAATTCCCGCGCCTGCATGAGGCTGTGAGCGAGCTCTACTTCCCACGCAAGCACAAGCTTCGCTACAAGATGCACAAAATTGTCGAGCATCGCTGCGAGGCGTTCCTCGAGTATCTCGTCGCCGTGCACCGCGTGCTGATCAGCCAGAGCTACCTCCAGCGCAAAGAAATCAGCGACCTCGGGCTCTCCATCTTTCGCGGCTTCCTCGGCAGCAGCCTCGTACAGGACAGTGCCCACAAGGACTACGCGTTCCACAAGCCCATTCGACCAAACACGCTCAAGGCGAGCGACCGGTCTCCCGTGCACCAGTGCGGCTCGCTGCTGACGGTGCTGGAGGACGATGGCGAGGAGGAGGAAGAGGAGGAAGCGAACCCCGCTGCTGCAACCCCTGTCTCGCCGGTGGCGGACAAGTCCATCCCGGCTGACGAGTCGACCGACGAGACCGACTTTGATGGCTCGTCCTGCGGCGAGTCCACGGACACGGAGGAGGTAGACGAGCGTGAGAGCATCTTCCGCCGCCACTCGAAGAAATACGCGCGCAACCGCCGCACGCTCACGTTCCTCAAGAAGGAGCTCGTCGTGTAAGTCGACGCGGCACTGCTGGACCAAGTCCTGGTCCCTTCCAATGCTGATCGATGATGATGCCAGATCGAATCATCTCCACCTGAAATTGCTCTCAAGCTGCGAGCACAACGAAACGAGGAAGCGCGTCAAGCGGTGGCACTTTTCTCCTCGTCAAGCTGCGTGAGAAGACAGCCAAGCGGTTTGCTCGCACAGCGTCGGAACTGTGGCGAAGTGCACCGTGCTGTTCCACCCATCTCGCGAAGAGACTATGAGACGGAAGTCTCGGTAGACCACCACGTGACGACTACGACAGGCGCTCCATACACCCGGGGGCACGACTGCAAGACATATGCTCGCATCCACGCCTTTGTCGTGCCAGCAGTAGCTGCTATGCGAACTCCGTACAAGTATGAAATGAAACTAACTATTTATCAACACCGCGTGCGTGCGAGTCTGCGCATGCTCCATCGACGTACACAGCATCGTCTCGACTCGTGTTTGGAGATTGTCGTTAGATGATACAAGGAGCGGAGGGAGCCTTCTGCATGGGTGTCTGCAACTCAAACGAGCTGCTCGTCGGTCAGCAAGACTGGAGTACTCTCTCGGCCCAGCGGCGAACGAAGACAGGGTCGCAGATGCTTGTTCGCTAGTGCATCTGCTGTGCGTCGAGCTGGTGGATCGACAGACACTCGCGGAACACGAGTCGCTGGAGCTCTTCCTTCGGCATCTCCACACCCAGATCCAGCGACTCGCGCTCAAAGTCGAAGTTGAACGGTTCCGAGCAGATCGGTTCGTCCGCCTGTCATCAGACGCAGATCCGATCAGCTCGACCATTCGCCATTTCCAAGGGCTACAGGACAATGCGCTCTTCAAGCAATGAAAGTACAGTAGCGTACCGGGTTGTGGAGCTGCGCTAGGTACGGGTGTGCCAGTGCCTGCACGACAGTGATGCGCTCCTCTGGATTGAACTTGAGCATCTTGGTGAGCAGGTCGATCGCCAGCGGGTTCGCGTCCGGAAAGAACTCGGAGAGCGGCCGCTGGCGCAAGGGTAGAGAGCGTGAGCACAGATGCATCAAACAAAAGCAAGTTCGTCTTGTCAAGGGCGTCCTCCTCACCTTCGGGTAATAGCCGTGCTGCAGGATGGCTTTCTTCGCAGCTTCGTGCGGTACGAAACTCATCTCTTCTTCTGTCGGCGACCCGAGCACGCGGATGATCATGTGCAGCTGGTCGGAAGGGTCGCGTCCTGTGAAGAACGGGCGGCGGCGCAGCATCTCGGCGAAGATGCATCCGATCGCCCACATGTCCACCGCGTCGTTGTAGTTCTGGCAGTCCGCAAGCAGCTCCGGCGCGCGGTACCAGCGCGTGACGACGTACTCGGTCAGGTCCTCGTTGTGCGCCATCTCGACGCCGCGCGCGAGCCCAAAGTCGCAGATCGACAGGTCGCAGTTCGAGTTCACGAGCAAGTTCGAGGGCTTGAGGTCGCGGTGCAGCACGTTGCCCGAGTGGATGAACTTCATGCCGCGCAGGATCTGGTACAAAAAGTATTGGAAGTGCGCGTCCGAGAGCGGCTGCGACGAGCTGATAATGCGCTCTAGGTCGCTCTCCATGAGGTCCGTCACGATGTAAATGTCTTGGAAGTCCATCACGTTCGGCGGGATCAGGATCACGTCCAGGATCTACATTAGCGCGCGTGGCACGCCACAAGATGCATATATTCTGTCAGTCTCACTTCTCTAGTCTTCGATTTGCGGCGCACGCGTGTGAGCCAGACGCACATTGATGATGTTTTCGTGCACGCCGAGGTGCCGCAGCAGCTTCATCTCGCGCAAGATGCGCTTAGCGTCCGTGAGGTCGTCGAAGACGTCCGTGATCTTCTTGATCGCCACCTTGCGACCGCGCAGCTAGTGCGTGCGAGACGAGCATCCGCCGTGAGCGCCACGAGCCGCAGGTACAGTGCAATTCCTCCTTTCTCTTCTCCCAGCATGGAGCGCACCGTGTCTTCCGCCGAGCACACGATGCCGTACGAGCCGCCGCCCACGGGCCGCAGGTTTACGTAGTGCGAGCGCACCTCGAAGATGTCGCGCGAGACCGTGACGCAGTGGAAGTCGGGGCCGAAGCGCGAGGGCTCGACCGCCATGGTGGCGGCGGGCGAATAGGCGGGTTGGGAGCGCGGAGCGGGCGGGAGTCTGCGGGTGCGCGAGGGAGTGACGGCAGGCGGGTAGGCGCGACTCCTGATCGCGCGACCTTTTCTTCGGAGGATATTGCGGAATCAGCCAAGTTATCAGAAGAAGGCGCGGGATACTGTGGACGATCGATTAGTTCGGGATGACTTGTGGCTCACGGTACGCACTTGCACTGTCAAGCTGCGAGTGCTCTGTTGTGTGCTCGATCACGACTGCGACCACACTCGGATCAAGTCGAACGATGAGATCACGGCGAGCAGCAGTTTGAACACAAGATGCAAATGTATGGCAGCCGCGGACGGATACGTTCGTAGATCTGGACTCTGCCTGGAGAGAGCGGACGCCCTGCTAACCTCCGGAGCATCTTTGAGTGGGTGTCTGCTGCCGAGCCGCGTCGCCGACGTGAGGGATGAATCACCACTGCCGGTTGTTCGGGTTCTGCTGCATCGAATTCCGCTGCTGTTGCTGCGGCGGCTGTCCTTGCTGCGAAGAGTTGCCACCCATTCCTCCCCACTGTAGTCCCTGGAAACTGTTCTGCTGTTGCTGTTGTTGCTGCTGCTGGTGGTGGTGCGGCGACATGCCCATGTGCATCTGGCTGATACCCATGGCGACACTCGGTCGAGGTGCGCCGCCGCCCATCGCGTTGAACGCGCCAGGGTTGCCGCCGAAGCCACCCGGAGAGCTCCCGGGCGGGCCGCGAGGCGCGTTCATCGGGTTGCCCATCGGCCGCATCGGCGACGACGCGGCGCCACCCATGAACAGGTTGAACGGGTCCTGCGCTTTCTGCTGCTTCGAGTGCGCGCGTTGTTTGGTCATAGGGAGTAAGTATAAAGCAGCATCACAGCAGAAACAAAAAAAAACTGTGTAAATACCTGTGGGGTGGAGGTCTGTGGTGCGGGTACGCTCGGTCCAGGAGCCGCTGGTGTCGGGACAGGGTCTGCTAGCTGCCACCCGTTCAGTGTGCCAACAACAAATGAGCCAACGTCTTGTCGTCTCTAGGAGAGCTCCATTCATCACAGCGCATGCAACGTACGAGTCCGACAAGGTCATCGTTGAAGGCCTTCGGTGCTGGCGCGGGCTCCTCCCTCTTTGCGGGTGTCGGCTCGGGCGACGTCTGGATGAGGTCAGCAGGCGCCTTCGCGGGCGGCGTCTTGGCGTCCGTGTGCTCCGGCACGCGCGTCGAGCTCTCGCGCTGCACGCGCGCGATCTTTGCAACCACGAGGCCGTTGAAGTCCGGTACCACATCCGCGTCATTCGTCAGGTCCAGCCACACTGTGTGTGCATACATACAAGAGGAGAGATGGGAGGTAGGTCAGCGACCACTTGCTCGCTGATCAGAGAGAGAGAGAGAGAGAGTCGACAGTAGGCAAGCAGCACGCACCGAAAGTGCCTTCGAAGGGCGTCTTGAAGCGGAAGTGGAACTGTCCAGGGAGCGGGAAAATCTGTGCATGTGCGAGAGAGTGAGTCCCAGGTCGCTCTCAGACGGATCTTCACGGCAGGCGCTCGCCCACCTTCTTGATGTGCTGCAGCCGCAGCTGGTCGACGCGCGGCAGCGGCACGACGTTCAGGTGGTCGGACGAGTCGCCGTCCTCCGGCACGAAGTAGTTGAGCATCCCTTCCATTGCGGCGAATCGAGCGGGAGCGCGACGAGCGGGAAGTTGACCTCAGGCGCCACCTTCGTTCGCTTCCGAGGCTCTTTGAGCTGTGGGAAAACTCCATTGCGATCAATAGTGTAGCAGGCCTCTTCTTCAGGCTCGCAGTCGACGTGTGACACACTAAGGTCTCCAAACCTCCTGATTTTAGCACGAGCCCCTACTTTTTGGTATCATACCTTAACAATGCGGAAATCCTGCTGCCATTTTGCGCTTTGGATAGCATTATGAACGACGCTGGAGGTGAAGCTGCTGCCGGGAAGAAGACGGCGCGCGTGGTGACGGCCGAGGCCGCGGACGACAGCAGCAGCGCGGACGCGCCTGTCGCTGTCCACAAGCTCACGGAGGTCGTCGAGTTCGACAACGACGTGGAGGTGCGTGCGTCAAGTGGCAACCACAATCGGCGCCTTGTAGATCTAATTGCCAGAGATGAATATCGCCGCAGGACCTCTACTATGTGGGCACGTCGGGCGTGAAAGTGACGGAGATCGACGGGCTGGAACACATGCCCAAGCTGGAGGTGCGCGCGTCATCCTCCGAGCCATGTGAGCCGGGACGCTCATGCTGATGCTGATGCTGATGCTGACGATGGACCTCTGCTGCTGCTACCCAGCGGCTGCACCTGCGCTCGAACCTGCTGACGTCGATGGAGGGCGTCGGATCACTCGCGCAGCTGCAGCACCTGGAGCTCTACGACAACCAGATCCGCAAGATCTCGGCGCTCGACGCGCTCGTGAACCTGCGCGTGCTCGACCTGTCGTTCAACGAAATCCGCACGATCCCGGACCTGAGCCACCTCGCGCAGCTGGAGGAGCTCTATGTCGCCAACAACAAGCTCAAGCGCATCTCGGGCATATCAAACCTGCGCACGCTCAAGAAGCTCGACCTCGGCGCGAATCGTCTGCGCGAGATCGAGGGGCTCGACGGGCTCGAGCAGCTCGAGCAACTCTGGCTCGGCAAGAACAAGATCGAGAAGATTCAAGGCCTCGAGGCGCTCAAGAAGCTCCGGATCATCAGTGTCCAGGTGTGTGATGAGAGGGAGGCAGCTACATTAGTCTATAAAGGCTGGGCTAGTAACAGGAATCGGTCCGCAGAGCAACCGCTTGGTGAAGATCGAAGGACTAGACGCGAACTCGGCGTTGGAGGAGCTGTATTTGAGCCACAACGGCATCGAAGTGCTCGAAGGCTTTGGGCACTTGGTGGGTAGACGCGCTGATTTGTGAGTGGTGGTGTCGGCATGGATGCGATGTATCAACTAGCTTCTCACTCTTTATTTTGCGCTTCGTGGCGCTTCAGACTCAGCTGACGACGATGGACGTCGGCGCGAACCGCATCGCGGCGATCCCGGAGGAGATACGCTCGCTCTCCGCGCTCGAAGACCTTTGGCTCAACGACAATAAGATTGAAAATTTCAGCGAAGCTGAGCGCCTCGTGCCGCTGCGCGCCAGCCTGCGCACGCTCTACCTGGAGCGCAACCCGCTCGCGAAGGACTTTGAGTATCGCAAGAAGCTTGAGACGCTGCTGCCGGAGCTCGATCAGATCGATGCTGTGCCGACCACGAATGCGCGCCGTCCGCGATAAGTAAGCAGCAATGCAATGGCTTGTGACAGACAGTTCGGTCGGTATACATTGGGGATTGCCAGATAACGAATCGCACTGGCTGACGTTCTCCGACGCTGTCTTTCAAATTCATGTGTCGCTGCTCTCTGTCGGTACTTTCCTGTCGTGAGGCTGACCATTGTCGACGTAAACCTTCGGTGGCGGAGGATGCAGCTTGCAGCTGATGAGGATGCAAATGACGCAGAGTTCGTTTACTATCACGGCCCATGAGCCGCAGTGCAAACAACTCTGTCCGCGAACCTTCCCGTTGTAGATCGGGATGCTCAGAACACCGAGGAAACCGATTCCAGTAAGCACAGTCGGCAGGATCCAGCGCGTTGGTCGGTCCTGAGATGTCGGCACGGAACGCACCCGGATCACCTCGTTGATCTTTGTTGGTGGCAACGAACTCTCGCTGATCGTCACGGAGCAATTGACAACGCTGCGCCAGTATAACGCGCCGAAGTTTGACATTCGCTCGATAATGAACAATGTGAGCTCATATCCGATCAAGTAGGTCGCTTGCGCGCGCGGCGGCATGGGGCACTCGATGATGGTCTCATCCGTGAGCGTGTCTCGCCTCGCGAAGCGGAACACACGGTGATCCTGGCTCACGCTCAAGCGTTGAAGTTCATTCAACGGACACGTGAGATTCCAGGTCTCGTCCGCGCCGGCCGTGGGGACGGGTTTGGTGCAGCACTGCAAGCAGAACTGCTGCTTGTTCTTGATCGGGTCCGTGAATTGTATAGCGAACGAATAGTCCTTCTGAAACCCGGCGTTCGCGTTCAGATCCTGACAGCCGCTGAGCTTAAACCCGGCGTAGCACTGCTCGAGGAGCCACGAGATGGGGGATTTCTTGTCGAGCGACTGGATCGCGCCGTAGATGCCGTATGTTTGCTGCAGACGCAATTCAAGCATCCCAAGGTCGGCTCAGTGTACGAATACGAGGAGTTGGCAATCAGAAGCAGACGAAAGAGAGCTTGCTGCTGCTGCACCTGGTTGTTCGTCGTAGTAGCGCGAGACACCGCATGCCGGAGAACCACCACGAGCGCGAACAGGAGAGTAGGAAGCAGGGTGAACATGACGCGAATGAATGTATAAATACGAGGTGTTTGTTCAGCAGTTTGGTGCTGCCAGACATTTCCCTCCGCTTGCTTGCATCGACAACAGAACACAAGCGACACTGGAGGTCATTCACGATGCTGTGTTGGAGCCGCAATCCAGAGCCGTCGCCATACCGTATCTAGTTCTCGATCGTTGCCTCGCAGGCTTCACGCAACTTGCCTGTGTTGCGCGCGTCAATTTTCTTCAACTCGGCACCACAGACGAAGCAAACGCTCGAGAGGCTAGGTTGATCTGTCAAACAGCTCATGATGCCACCGTCCGAGTCGGTGTTGCTTCTATCACCCATAGCTCACCAACAGCTTGCTTCATGGATATCGAGACAGGAACCACAACGTGCACAGTTTGCTTTGATGTCTTGAACGGATCGAAAACTAATCGGAGGCACTGAAGCTTCTCTTCGCAATCACCATCACCATACCCCCACCACGACTTTGTATTCTTGTACTCTATTGTATGTTCCTACGCTCTACGCAGTCTCCTTCGACGCCGCGCGAGCGATCCTATCCTTCGCCCAAGTCTTCGTGTGCGTGTGTTGGTGTGTGTGTGTGTTTTCTCTGTATTCAGTGGGAGATTCCGACTCGACATATTCACACACTTGGCACCGCGCGCGTGCATGCTCCGCTTCTCTCGGAAATCTTCTTCCTGTTGCCACCTCTTGCACCGCAGGTGGCGAGCGTGCGCGCAGTTTCTTCTTCCCACTCCCTCTCTGCTTCTGTCCCTCTCTCTCATCGCCTCTCTCGTCCTTCATAGCGCCAGCAATAAAAAGATCACTCACTCACAACCAAACACTTAGGACGTCGAAGACCGTCATGCGTTCTGAGATGCAGCAGCGGAGGCGGCGGGGACACCGTTCACTGGATTTGCCGGAGCCGTCACACTCGTACTTGACGATGGCGCGGCCTGTGCAAAAGTCTGGTCGCCCGCCGCTGCCAGTGCAGCAGGTGCTGGAGACGTGGTTGTCGCGGTTCCGTTAGCAGAAGTCGCGTGACCGTTCCCCACCACCAGCGTCATCGCAAGATCGCTCTGCCGTCTCGACTCACTGGCGTTGCGCACTAGCGCCGGGGCGCCATGTACTCCTATCGCGTCTGCACGATTCTGCTCGAAGTGGCCCTGCATTCCATCACCGTTCACTCCGTTGCTCGGGTATCCACCCGCTGGTAGCCCGCCTCCGAGCACCGTACTCTCGTCAAAGTTGACCTGCCCCATGTCAACTTCTTCGGGCTGGCGCTCCGAGTTCGCGATCGCGGCGCGCTGCTTGCTCAGCTCCTCCATCTGCTTCCGAAACCGCTCCACTTCGCGCTGGTGTTTTTCTTCTGCGTCCCGCATCGCTGCAACCAGGTTGGAGTCTCGCTCATTGAAAGCCGACCGGGCGATCTTCAGCCGATCCTCCATCCCGTGCACCTTTCGCATGAAGTTCGGGTCGTTCATAGAACCAACCGAGATCCCACGCTCCCAGCCTTCCACTTGGGTCGGGAAATAATCGTCCGGGAGCGACATTTCACTTGTTGCGTGCATCAACTGCGGGTGCAGGTGCGGAGACCGAGGGACCTCGCCACTTGACGCAATGCTCGTCGTACTGGAGCTGAATGTCTTGGCAGGACCATCGCGGAAAAAGCTTGACGATGCATCCAGCAAGCCGGTCGAATGCGAGTCTCCGTGTGGAGGACCCGTCTTCAACTGCGTGTCGGTCGTCGAGCTCAAGCCACCAGGAGGTTGTTGCAAGCCGTGCTGCTGCGGAGCCGCAGAGGCACCGCTGCCGTTTGCGCCGGCAGACATTGCAGTCGAGTGGCTTGCTGACGACGACGATGAATCTACAAACGCTGGTTCGCCGAGAGAATACGCCGGAGCACCTGGATTCGTCGTGTCAAAAGCTGCCGGCGACGGTGACAACAAGTGACTCGGGAACTGCTGCGGCTGAATCGCCGACATCCCAGGGTTCGACACGAAGTTCATTTTGGAGACGTGCGGAAGCGGCCTCGATGAAAACGAGTGCGGCTCGGGCGCTTCTTCCCACACATCCTCCGTCACGTGTGGAAGGTTGTTGATCTTCCCCTCGGTTGCTAAAAACGAGATCGAATCCGCAATGTCCTCGAGGTCTGACTCGAGGATGCCGACGTCCAGCGCGAGCTCGCACGCGACATCGTGCGTGCTGTCGGAGAACAAGTTGAACGGAAACTTGATTTCCTTCGACTTGCCGTCGATCATCAGCCGCAGATACAGCATGATGCTGTGGTCGTTGTCCGGGTCCTTCTCCGCCCGAATCTCGTGACGACGACCGCGTTTCTTTTGCAATGCCGCATTCGCACTGCTCATGCTCATGCTACTCGACGCAGACGTCGGACGGCTGTTCTGGCGTCCCGCGGCGTCATAATCGACGGGCACTGGCGCTACCAGGTGGTCGGCTTGAAAGCTTGGGCGTCTCAGCTGGCTGTAGTCGACGATTGTCTCTGACGGCGTCCTCGCTGGAAAAGCTGGAAGTGGGATCGCTGGAACCGGCGCAAGTCCTGGGCTTGCCACTGAATCGATCATCGGCGCAGTAGGAGGAGCCGCAAGGTGCCCAAGAGATGGTGCTACAGCTACGGCAGCTGGGGCGATTGCCACAGACGTTACTGGTGCAGATGGGGGACCTGTTGCCTGTGCATTTACAGCGCCTGCAGCCACCGCAATAGGACCTTCGTCAGGCGCACCCACGCTGTTCGACACAGCATGGCCAGCAGCAGCCTGATCCCTTGCTTCGTCCCCTTTAGCAGGGCGCAATTCTCCATGCTCGTCCACATCCCGACATGACTCGAGTTCAAGGCGCTGCCCACGGCCACCCATCACGTTCATGCGGTTGTTCTGAATCTTGGACTCGGTTCCAGGCATCGTCGCGAGGAACTGGTTCACATTGTGATCCAAATCCTTCTTCCCGGACAGAGGCTCGTCCACTGGCGAATCCATAGCAACGGGAGCTTCAACAACAGACTGAGTCGCGGTTCCAGGCTGTGACTGCAACTGCATTGAAGGCGCCGCTAAAGTTGTCGCTGGAGTTGCCGCAGGAGTCACGGCTGGAGGCAGCGAGGAAACCGAAGTCGTTGCCGCAGCAGATACAACTTGCGTTGGGGGCTGCGACGAAGGCTGGTGCTGGTGCACAGGCTGCGGACGTCCTGTCTGGTCTGTCGCTGGATGCGTTGGCGGCAGGTCGACCATGCGGTGCTTTCCCGCCGATTTCTCTTCAGCGGGACCATCGATTCTCGCTTCCGGGTTTGCCTCTCGGACGCCGCTACTCGCTGCAGACGACGTCGAGGACAGTTCTTCCGGCTCGAGCGAAAGCGAAGGAAACATCCTGCGGCGGTCGGTCAGCGTGGACTGGGCGCTCCCCTTCGAGTGGCTCTCCATGTTCAACTCCTGCGCAAACGACTCCTCGCTGATGTGTGCCAGGCGCTCTTGCTCTTGCCTGATCTCACGCTCGAGCTCCTCCTCCTCGAGGCACCGCACCATCTCACCGTCGTCGTCCTGCGCTTTCAGGAACGGGTGGTCGAGCAAATACTCGGCCGAGACGTCGATGAGACCGTTGCCGCGAGACAGGCAGAGCTCGATGAAGTCTTTCGCGGCTTGGCTCACGATCCGCTGCAGGCCTCGCGGACGAATACCCGCCGTGACTTTCTTGTAAATCTGCGCCGGGTTGATGCACTCCGAGTACGGCACGTCCTTGGTGACCATCTCGAGCACGCACATGCCGAAGGCGTAGATGTCGACCTTTTCGTCGTAGCTCTCGTCATAGAGCTCGGGCGCCATGAACTCGGGCGTGCCGAGCACGCTCTGCGCCACCTTCTTGTGCACTGCGAGCTGCGTAGAGAGCCCGAGGTCCCCAATACGCAGGTCGCCCGTGTTGCCGTTGATGAAGATGTTGTCGCACTTGAGGTCCCGGTGGATCACCGGCGGGTTCTGGCTGTGGAGGTAGTGGAGCCCTTCGAGAATCTGGATGCACCAGCGCTTGATGATCTTCCACTTGACGAACTGCACGCGCTTGATGTACGACTTGAGCGTGCCGGACGTCATGATCTCCGTTATAAACACGACCTGGTTCTTCTCCTTGGAGAACCACGAGCCGTAAAAGTTGATGATATTCTTGTGCTCAAGCTTCTGCAGCAGCTGCACCTCCTGGATGATGCGCGTCTTCTCGGCGCTCGGCAGCACGCCGATGTCGATCGCGTTCCACGCCACGTCGATGCCCTGGTCCGTGTCGTAGGCTTTGTACACGGTCTTGTACGCGCCGCTGCCGAGCTTGATGTCGAACCGGATGTAGCGCCCGCGCGGTGAGTGCTCCACGGGCCGGTCGCCCTCGTCACGCTTGTACACACCGCTCTCGTCCATCGAATCACTCGTTCGGGTCGTTCGATCGGTCGGTCAGTCGAACTACCTATTAGGCAAGCGGCGCAAGGCGCATCCAGCAGCGAGCGAGCGCGTGGGTGGGAGAGAGAGAGAGAGAAAGGAAGAAAGGAGGGAGGCGGAGGGAAGGAAAGGGAGGGGCAGCGTGTGTCCGCCGGCGGCGCTGGATGGCGACTGGCGAGACGGCAGCAAGAGCAGGTGGGCAGGCGGGCGGGTGCTATCGGGATCGGGACCTTCGAGTAGTGAGCTGCTGCTGCGTTTTTCGGCTCGGTCGCTCTCAGGCTCGAAGGCGCAGCAGAGCGCAAAGCACTCAGCGGTGGCGCACACTATTGTGTCCTGTTGCGTGCGGTGTGCGGAGAACAACGAGCTCTGAATTGCTTTGGAGGATTCGACTCTTCTACCTGGGGTTACTATGCCAAAGCGAAATGTGAGTGAAGAAACCAAATGCGCGATTCAAAAATCAATCTAGCGACGCGAGTTTAACTTGAATCGCCGAGATCGAGACTGAATTGCAAGTGTCCAGATTGCTCCTTGACTTATATCACTACAGTTCAACAAGCAGCAGCAATCTCTTTGTATTCATCACTATTACGATCTCCATACAGCACCAAACACATCACATGGGCAGCCAGCTCGTCTCATACACGCGCATGCCGCTTCGTGACGACGACAGCTCCGCGCACATTCGCGCCGCTAACATCGACCAAACCCGCCGCCGCGACCGCCTTGGAGTGGCGCACGCAGCAGCCGAAGCGCTGCGCCCACTTGCTGCAGCTCGGCACCGCGCACCGCGTGCCGCCGCCGTGCGCGCGGCAGCGGCCCTTGGAGATCGCGCCCTTTGTGCAGCCCGCATGCTGGCAGCGCGCGCCGCCGCCATGCGACTTGCAGAACCCGCGCGATTGCACGGGCCGGCAACAGCCACCGGCGCCGCAAAGCTTCAGGCCCCGGTGGGTCGCGCACTTGTCCACCTCGCGCGACTGCGCGGGAATGAGCCGCAGGCACCCGGCCACCACACAAAACTGCTCGGCAGCAGCAGCAGCAGCAGCAACAGCAGATGGAGCCGGTCTGAAGGTTGCTGTTACTGGCGGCGGTGACGCTGATGAGAACGACGGCGGCTGGGACCCACGTCCATCGGTGCTACTGCTGGGACTGGGACTGGGACTGGCTGCTCCTGCTGCGTCGCCAGTAGCATGTGTCACGAAAGACGACGAGTGCGGTGACGAACGAGCCGCCGCTCGCTCGTGCGCTCGCTGGAACAGCCCGTTGGTTCTGCTCGTGACAAGTGGCGTCGCGGCGCCCTCGAGCCGCAGACGCTTGGCGAGTGGATCATGCTGAGGTTGCTGCTGCTGGAGCTGAAGTGCTGACCGCTTCGGCTTGGGAAGCCGGAGATCTGCTGAGCCGAAGCTCCAGAGTGCGCTCAGGGCGGCGTGCTGGAGCTTGTCTGTGACGGGGGACAGATGAGGCGGACCGCTCGTGCTTGCGTTCGTGTTTGGATTTGCGCTTGTGCTAGTCACCGTCGCTGCTGGTGTCGCCATGGTCCGAGCCGGCATCGCGGTCGAGAGCGGCGTGCAGCGGCCCTCGTCCGCCTTGCAAGTGGAGCTGGCGGCGGCGCGGATGCTGAGGTTGAGACCCGCCCCCGTAGCAGCGCAGTTCCTAGCACCCCCGCCGTCGATCTGCTGCGAGCCGAGCAGCACGAGGCTGGCGGCGGCGACCGCGGCGCAGTCTGGCAGCAGCTGCTGTCGCTGCTGTGTGGGCGGCGCCGGGTTGAGCAGCTCGCGCATGTTCATCTCGAGGCGCTGTGAGCGTGCTTGCCGTTAACTTCTGCGCGTCGTGCGAAGCGGATGTAGAACTGCCCTCTTCGTAACCTCCTTCGAGCGACTGAGAATGCTCAGAATCGAGTGCGCGAAGGAATCACAGGGCGCGCGGGAGATTCGCAAGGCGTCACACATTTTGCGGACCGCCACACGCGGAATCTGCGACGAGGAGGATGTGCTGCCACCGCCACGCTTCGATTTTGAACGTACCATGTGCTGACGCGGCCGCGCTGGCAGCGGCAGCGTTCGCCAGCCAACCAACCAGCACCCGAAGATTCGCACGCGCGAGATCATCTTGCAAAAAGTATTGAAAGATGGTGCGTCGTCTAAGAGTGCCGAACTGGGAGTGACAGAATAATACAGCGATGTTGCTACATGACGACTTGGCTGTATCGCCATCAAAGCCTCCAGACACTCGTGTGTCGCTCTCGAGCTCACTCGCAGTTCGCTACTCCGAGCGCGAACGACGTCGCGAAATGGCCGAATATGAAGCGCTTACACGCTGCTGGGGTTCGTGACGGCAATACTCACACTCACGGGTGGACACCAGCATCCGATCTTCAATCATTAGTACGCAGTGCTGCACTACTACAAGGCGAAGGAGATCGAGGACTCGCGCAACAAGAAGATGCCGAAGGGCGTGGGCAAGGCGGAGCGGAGGTAGTGTGGTGGTGATAGTGGCCGAGAGAGAGAGAGAGAGAGAGAGGAAGAGGGCGGATCCCAACCACGTCGGCAAACACTAGCAAACAAGAGTCAGGTTGAGAGCGCGAACCCGCGAATTCGCTAGACTCGGAACACGCACGATCAATAAACCCCACAGACACACCGACGATAGCAAGCACGGGTGCAAACTTTGCATGTGCATCATGTATGTACGCCTTATCAAGCACATCCTAACTGCACCTATCTTCTTGACTGTCTGTTTGTCTCGCACACTCAGCCACTCAGTCTCTCGAAAGCCCCCCAGCCTCACTCCAACCTGTGCACTCGCCCACCCTGCTCTACTGCTGCTGGCTGCTAGTTGTTTCTCCTGCTCCTGCTCCTGCTGCTGGTGCTGCTCTCTCTCTCTCGCTCGCTCGCTATTACTTCTCCTCGCTGCTCTGACGCCAATGGTCCACGAGCGACTTGAAAATGCCGTCCGCCTTCTTTTGCAGCTCCGCCGGCGGGCCGAACTCCGCCACGGTCCCCTTCTCCATCACAAGGATGCGGTCCGCGTCCAGAATCGTGTTAATGCGGTGCGCGATCGTGAGGCACGTGCAGTCCCGGAACTCCTCGCGGATGCTCTGCTGGATCTTGCGGTCGGTCTCCGTGTCGATCGACGCCGTTGCCTCGTCCATCAGGATCACCTTCGAACGCTTGAGAAGCGCGCGCGCGATCGAGAGCAGCTGGCGCTCGCCCACGCTGAAGTTCGAGCCCCTCTCGTCCACTGCGTCGTCGAGCGACACGACCGCCTTGTCCAGCTGCGCGCGCTTCACGGACGCCCAGATCTGCTCGTCCGAGAACTGGTCGAACGGATCCAGGTTCGAGCGCACCGAGCCAGAAAAGAGCACCGGGTCCTGCGGGATAATCGCGATCTTCCCGCGCAGATCATGCAGCCCAATCTTGCTGATGTCCACGCCGTCGATCGTGATGCTCCCCGCGTCGAGCTCCGTGAGCCGCATGAGCGCGACGATGAGGCTGCTCTTTCCCGCACCCGTGCGGCCGACGATGCCGATCTTCTCCTGCGCACGGACCGCGAACGTGAGTCCGCGCAGTACGCGCGGGAGGCCTGGCCGGTAGCGCAGGCTCACATGGTTGAAGCTGATCGCGCCGCTCGTGGGCCAGTCGTAGCTCGGCTTCTGGTCCGCACGGCTCTCCAGCGCACCCTCCGTCGGCATCTCCGAATACGACTTGATGCGCTCCACGGACACCATCTGCGTCTGCAGCTGGCTGATCATGCGCACTGTCCAGTTGAGCGACTGCGTCACGTTGAATGCGTACGTGAGCGAGACGCCGACGAGGCCCGCGAACGCCGTGTTCTGCGCCTGCGAGTCGTGCGCCAGCACCGCCGCCAGCGCCGCGCCAGACGCGATCACCGTGCCGACGAACTCGAGGCGCAGCGCGAGCCAGCAGTTCACCGAGAAGTTGAGGAAGTACGCGCGCTGGTTCTTGTCCAGGAGGAACTGGTTGCGCCCCACAAAGGTGTTCTCGACGCCGTACGCGCGGATCGTCGCAAGCCCGTCGAGCGTCTCGGTCAGCAGCGCGAAGATCGGTGAGCGCGAGATCGAGTCCAGGCGCTGCAGCTCGCGCGAGGTCTTGATGAAGTACCGCTGCGACGCGTAGTAGCTCGCCATCACCGGCAGCAGAACTACCATGAACGCCGGCGTGATGTACGAGACCGTCGCGAGCGTCACCACCACGCTCACGAGTGTGTTGAGGAAGCCGTTCCAAGTCGACGGGATGCTCTCGTCCACCGTGTAGATGTCCTTCGACATGCGATTCACGATGCGCCCGAGCGGCGTCGTGTCAAAGAACGAGACCGGCGCGCGCAGCACGCGCGAGAGCAGGTCGTTGAACATCAGGCGACTTGCGTGCAGCGAGCCGAGGTACAACAGCAGCACGCGCACGAACATCGTCACGGCCGCCACCGCGTTCAGCGCCATGTACACATACACGTAGTACATCTGCGAGTCCGGGTACTTCTGCGCCTCCTCCGACCAGTACGAGATCCAGAGCGTCGAGAGCAGCGTCACGCCCTGCGCCGCGAAGAACCCGAGCACGACCACGATGCCCGCGCACATGCCGCCGAACGCCTGGATCCACGCGCGGTACACCGGCCAAGACACGTCGCCCACCGAGCGGTCCTCGTCCACCATCAGCTGCCCGCCGTTCTCGTACTCGCCGCGGCTGTCGTCACTGTGCACCGACGACGTGCGCGACACACGCGAGGAGCGGCCGTGGCTCCTGCGCGAGCGGACATCGTCGCCGTCGCCGTCGCCGTCGCTCTCGCTCTCACTCTCCGCGCCCGAGTTGGTCTCCGCGCCGCTCTCCTCCTCCTGGTCGCTCTCGGTGTAGTTGAGCATCATTTGCGTCAGCACGCCCTTCCTCGCCATCACTTGTTTGTACGACCCGCTCTCGACGATCTTCCCGCCCGCGAGCACGACGATGTTGTCGCACTGGTTCAGGAAGCTCAGCGAGTGCGTCACGAGGATCACGAGCTTGCTCGCGAGCGCCTTCTTGATGCAGTTTGCAAAGATGTCGCTGCCGACGTGGCTATCCACGGCCGAGAGCACGTCGTCGAGTAGGTAGATGTCTGCGTCCTGGTACACCGCGCGCGCGATCGCCACGCGCGTGCGCTGACCGCCGCTGAGGTTGATGCCCTTCTCACCGATCTCCGTGCGGTCGCCGCCAGGGAGGATCGCCAGGTCCTTCTTGAGACAGCTCACACGCACCGCATTCTCGTAGCGCGCGGCGTCGAACGGAAGTCCGAACGTGATGTTCTCGCGCACCGTCGCGTTCTGGATGAACGGCTGCTGCGAGACGTACGCGACAGACCCGCGCAGCGCCACGGAGCCGCTGGCCAGACGCGCGTCGCCCAAGATGCCACTCAGGAACGTCGACTTGCCGCTGCCCACCTGGCCGACGACCGCGTGCAGCTGCTTTGACTTGGCGCTGAACGAGATGTTGCGCAGCGTCGGGGTGTCCTTGCCCTTCTCCTCCTCTGTCGTCAGTGAAGCGCCGCTCGCAATAGCATTGTCACCACCGGCAGTCGTGCTGCTAGCTCCAGCACTAGCGCCAGGCGCCACGCCGTCCCACTTGAAGTCCGCGTTCTGCACCAGCACGCCAACGTCCGTGAGGTTGCCCTCGCCGACCTTCACACGCTCCTCCGCGAGGAAGAAGCTGCGCAGCCGCTCAAAGCTCACGCTCGCCTCAACGATGTTATTGATCACTTGCGGGAGCATGAAGAGCGGGAAGCGCAGGATGTTGAAGAGCGCGAGACTCGTGAGCGCTGTGCCGACGTCCAGCGTGTTGCCCAGCAGCACGTACGTGAGGAACGACACGACTGTGACGAGCGCTGGCACGATTGAGAAGATCGTGTTCGATCCGCTCTGCGCGAACACGTACACGCGCAGGCGGCTAAGCTCGTCGTCACGGTACTTCATCACGCGCTTGGCAAACGACGTCTCCCACGCCTTGAGCTTGATGACCTTGATGCCCGAGAGCACTTCATGGCAGATCTTGATTCGCTCGTCCTTGACGTTCATGAGCCTCTTCTGGAGGCTGCGCATGGCGCGCGAGATGACGGCCATGAGCGGGATGAGCAGCAGGATGACCGCAACGCCGGCGAACGTCGCGACACCGATCTGCTGCCAAAGCAGCACGCACGAGACGATGATCTGGAACGCGGCGTACCAGATGCCGTGCAGGTACGGCGTGAGCTCCTGCAAGCGCTGTGCGTCGATCGACATGAGGTTGGTGATCTCGCCCGTGGTCCGCTGCTGGCGCGCCGCCGCAGAGAGTAAGAGCGACTTGTCGAAGACAGCCGTGACGACCGCGCTGCGCAGCTGCATGCCCGTCTCGAAACAGTAGAAGAAGTACTGGCGCAGCGAGAAGGACTGGATGACGCCCGAGACGAAGATGATCGCGGCGTACGTAAGTCCTTGCGAGAGCGGCGCGTCCGGGTCGCTCAGGTACGCGATGATGTCCTTGATGATGATCGGGCCGACGAACTGCAGCGAGTCGTGGATGAGCTTGAGGAAGCCCGCGACGACGAACTTGGCGCCGAACGCGGACGCGAGCGCCGTCGCGAGGCTCGGGCGCGCTTTGGTCTTCTGTCGCGCCCACTTGTCCGCGAAGCGCTGCGAGATGGCGGCCGCGCGGTTGTACGGGTCGAGCTGGAAGAGGTCGTCGCTCTCGAGCGGCCGCTCGTTGCCGAGTTTCATGAGCGGCGTGATCCACGAGAAGAACAAGGACGCGCACAAGCCCGAGTATTGCGACGGGTAACGGTCGCCGAGGCCGTCCGGGTGCTCCCACGTGGCGTGTGCATCGCCGTCGCCGCCCGCCAGGCGCTGGAACTCGCTGTTGGCTCCGAGCAGCGGCTTCTTCTCGGCGGTGCTGCCACCCGCCATGATCGTCCCGAAGTGCGCGCACACAAACGTTAGCTGCTCTGCTGGGTTCTACTTGCACCCGAGCGCGCGAATTCGAGAGTGAGCATTATTCGGAGGACACGGCGAAGCGTTGGCTGGAAGCGTTAACCCCTCCAAATATATACTGGTTCGCTGAGCAAAGTATTGGCTAACTGCACTGAACTCGCTATTTTATTATACCTTGAAGCAATCGCTGGCTGAAGATCCGCCGCGTTTTCTATTCTACTAAATTCGAACTCAACGTCAGCGTATCAACGAAAAAAGCGCTCTACATCCGGACGTTCATTTTCGCATGAAGTAGAACGAGGTTTGAGCACAAAACGAGAATTAATCCTACGTGCAAAGCAATACTTCGACGCCTAACATTGGCTTCGAAAGTATGCGGTTCGATTCTCTTTCTGACTTTCGATTGCTTCGACCTCGGTTCGTTTTAGAATTGCGTGAGCGACTTTATTGCAATTCGAAGCACGGACGAGCTTCTTGCTTTCATTGGCAATAATTCGATGTTTTCAACTGTGCGAATGCACGATTGCACAATCATGTGATTACTACAAAGCTCACTTTTCATTGCTCATTATCGAGTGTAATAACGGCCACATTGATCAATAGTAGTGCTCGAGAAATAAAAACCATCCTTATGAATATAAACGGGAACATGGAGGTTACGTGCGGTTGTGACCTGCACTCACGTGACTGATTGCTCATCAGTCGTAATCGATCACCAAGCAGCTTATGTTTATGAGAAGTAGGGCTAAGCTCGGCTGAGCACGGTCAGGCAAAATAAGCGCGTGCACGAGTGAACGAATGGCACTGAAGTGTGTCCACCCGCTGCTCTCAGCGCGCGGCTGTAGTAGCTGCAATTGGCATGAGCTGAGCGAAGTGCGCTGAAAGCGGTTATAGGTCGGCGTGCTGACGTAGTCTGATGCAGTAATCAGCCTACAAAGTCTGCGTTAGTAGAGGATAGGTTTGAGTTCAGAGAGATGAGGTTTAAGTGCTCACGTACGAAAGAGTAAGCAAGGACAGACTTGTTTAGTAACAGATTCTCTAAAGTAATGTTTTTGGTTGTTTCTGACTAATCGAAACCTGTCGTTTTCAATTCCAACCGATTGCAATCAGCATAACGCTTCCAGCCAACGCTTCGCCGTGTCCTCCGAATAATGCTCACTCTCGAATTCGCGCGCTCGGGTGCAAGTAGAACCCAGCAGAGCAGCTAACGTTTGTGTGCGCGCACTTCGGG
>JAASFZ010000314.1:0-20916 GCA_023334075.1 Globisporangium nunn | reverse complement strand
CTCGCGTAAGCTGTCTCGGCTCGCATGCCGACAGCGCGTGAAGCAGGAAACAGACAACAGGGCGGCAGGTGTGGATGCTCTGGAGCTGCTCGCCTCCTAGCAGCTGACTGAACCCTCGGAAGTGGCTCTTCCAGTCACCAAGGCTAGGCTCTGGCATAGCAGCACGCTCGCTCGCATCGCTCGCTCTCACCACCAAGACGTGCATGTGGTGCGGCAGCCTCTCCACAACACTGCAGGGCGAGAAGATCTATAGATGCCAGAACAAAGATTGCGGCTTGGTCGTGGATTGAGACGTGGATGCGGCGCGGAACATCTACCTGATGAACGAGCACTTGCTCAACCAACCGCGAGTACCCGCAACAGATGCTCACGGCGACGAGGGATCTCGTGCTACAGGTCGACATCGAGGACAGGGCGGACCATGGACCCGTTCAGTGCGGACGCGCACCTCCGCGTAGTGTAGCGTCAGCTTGTCGTCCAGGCCGAGTTGACGTAGAGCCTAACACGCGTAGCACACGTCGGAGCTTTGCTGTGTTTGAGGCAAGCTAGTGGCGGTGTAGCGAAGAGCGAGCAGCTCGGAAGCAGGATGCAGGCGCGAGCGAGTTTCAAGTGCTCGAATGCCTCGGGCTCACTCGCTCACTGATAAACAGCGCGGGGCCGAGGATTTTCCGATCAACAAGAGTGTGAGCACACAAACTCATGTCCACCACACCAAAAGTGACTTTTCCCACCCTGTTTTAACCCACCGCGTATACAAACCACAAGTGATTAGCTCTCTCTTTCCACCGTGCACATCATCACTACCTCATTCGTTTTTAAAGCGAAGAGAAGCAACAACCAACCTCCTCTGCACAAGTGAAGAGCCCGCGTCCTAGCTCCACGCAGCATGCTGGTGCACCACCTCGCAGCCGCCGCGGCGCTCGCCGCGTCGACGACGCTTCCCTCCGCGGTCTCCGCGCTCGGCACGAGTACGAACACGGATGCGTCGTGCACTCGGGTCCTGCGGATGCGTTCATAGGCAGACGGCCTCACCCGCACTCTTTCGCTCGCGATTGCTTGCCATTTCTTCTGTGCGTGCACTGCAGATTACAACCATGACGGCGAGACGACGTACTGCTGGCAGATCCCGTTCCCGCCAAAGATGGTGAAGCTCAACGAGAGCGACCGCGTGACCGGCTACTCTGGCGCAGAGGACTGCCCGGTCTCCATGACCGTCAAGCTCAGCAAGTACACCGCGCAGCCGCTCGAGGTCGTGAACGTGACGTGGACAGCCACCGCTGACTTCACGAAACGTAACCTCGTCAACATGACGCAGGTCGTCTACGGCCCGGACGCGTCGGGTAATCCGGCACAAATCGTGCACTCAAACGTGCACTCGTGCGTCTTCGGCACGGGCTGCGACCCTTTCAGCGACGGCGAGTCGCTCGTGGACAAGACGGTCAACAAGATCGCCAACTTCTCAGACAACTACGTCACGTGGGTCGACTCACTCCGATTCCCAAAGACGGGCGACTTCTCGATCCTCGCGCACATCATTTTGCCGGACGCGAACGCGTCCAAGCGCTTCGACTACGCGGTCTACGCCGAGCTCGTCATCCAGGACGCGACCTCCACACCGGCGACTGCGCCATCCAACGTCACAACGACGCCTACTCCATCCGCTGATACATCGAACAGCAACAACGGTAGCGGGCTCTCGTCGGCAGGGACAGTCGGGATCATCGTGGGCGGTGTGGTGCTGCTGGCGCTGATCGCGGCGGGGATGATGTACCAGAAGCGTAAGCGCAGCGAGGAGCCTACCGGCACGAACTACATGGCGCCACCCCCGTACGACGCGAGCGTGCAGCTACTCGGGAGCGGCGTGGGTAAGAAACCCGTCGACGGGGACGGCCGCGGGCCGCAGTCGGAGGCCCTGACTGACACGAGCACCGCCGCAGGTTTCCAGAGCGCGCGGAGCGCGCCGGGTGACGGGCGGGCGTCACAGAGCCTCGACGGCACGGGTGCGTCGAACGCCTCGTCGTACGCGTCCATTGACCGCCAGTCGCATCGGAGCGGTCTGAACCACTCGCGGGGCACGGCGGGCAGCTCTGCGGGGATGTACCGCGAAGGCTCGCTTGCTTCCAGCACCGCAACGTCCAACGCCACTCAGCCGCGCCCGCGCCGCGTCGACAGCGACGTGGAGCTCTAAGCGACCACGCCAAGGAGAAATGGGGGTGGCAGTGCATGACAGTTAACTGGACGTTGGGTGTTTATCGAGAGCGCCTATGTATGTGGAAGTCGCATCGCGAAGTTTCTTCGCGCGCGTGCGCAGTTTCCTGCGAGAACACCCGGCGGCGTGCGGAATCGCTGCGTGCCGTCGACAGCACGCGCAGAGTGGCACGCAGTCTCCGTTCGCTTTACCAGGCAAACCGCGAACTCCGCTGCGAATCGTTTGGACAGGTTTCAAAGGTCCCACAGTGTTTACCTCTTCTCTGCAATACAGCACCGACGTATAGTGAAAACGCAAGGCGTAAAGTAATCGCGCGACCCCCAACCCCACTCCCTCATTCTACCTCGCTGGCTTCATTCATTACGCACACAGCCGGCCGCAGCGGACGACGTCTGCGCACACCAGCAGAGGACGGCGACGCCATTCGCAGCAGCGCTCGGTTCCTTCCACCGCAGACTCGCGCGGACGCCCCCTCCCGAACTCGCTCGCGTCGCCCGTTCGCTCACGCGGCCGCCAACGGCAGGCCGGAGGACCGCGCGGTGACTGCTCGCAGCCGGGAACTGCCTTGCAGCCCACGCGCCACTGCTCGCGATCACGGCCGCTGCGCAGGAGGTGGCCGCTCGCAACCCGCCGACGCGCTGGACTCGCTCGCCGCATGCGATCGACGTGCCAGCTGCTCGCGCTCGCCTTCGCGGGCGTCGCATCCGCAGCCACCCGTACGTCGTCGGCACTTCATCTGCCGCTGCTGCTCGTGGAGGAGGAGGAGGAGACACGCCGTTGCTGACTCTGCTCTTCTTATGCGGGCGTATGTGTGCGCGCGCAGACTTCACGTATGACGGCAAAAGCACGCTCTGCTGGCAAGTCGACAGCTCGGTCTATGCGACGTCCGTCAACAGCTCGAGCGTCGTGGAGTCGTCGGACGACAGCTGCGTCGTGTCGATGACGGTCGGCATCGCGGGCCCACAGGTGTACGCGAAGGAGCCCGTGCGTGTGACGTGGAACGCGACGCTGAACCTTGACTCTGCGGCTAAGCTGCGGAAGAACAAGTTTGGCATGGAGCAGCTCTTCACGGCGCTGGACGACGCGTCGCAGCAGCGCGTGCACGTGGTGTACTCGCGCCTGCAGACGTGCGCGTTCGGAGCGGACTGCAACCCCGTGGGGGTCTCGAGCCCCTTCCTGTTCAACTCGTCGAACGCTGCCATGAACTTTACGGACAACCGAGCTCTCTTTTCGTCCAACGAGCTCGTGTTCGCGGAGACAGGCAGCTACGCCCTCGTCGGACACATCATGCTGCCAGGAGCAGACGCGACGAAGCGGCGCTACGAGTTCGCAGCGTTCACGAAAGTGGACGTGGTGGCGAGACCGGCGCAGACGTCGACGGCGCCGCTTGCGGAGACGCAGATCACGTCGAAGAGCGACGGCATGAAGACGGAGGTGCTGTGTGTCATCATCATCGGTGCCGTTGCGGGCGTGTCTCTGGTCGTGATCGGGTTCACGACGCTTCGGTCGAAAGGGAAGCCACTCGCAGCGACGAAGAAGGACTTCAGAGAACACCGGTTCGACACGAATGCGGCCGTGCCGACGATTGTCGTGGGCGGCACCAACGACGACGACAACTTCGCGATGCTGAGCATGCACGAGGTGATCATGAGCTCTGAGAGGCCGCGCGCAAACACGTTCTTGGCTTCGCTCGCCCGTGGACAGGCGGAGAAGGCCAAGGCCACGCCGGTTGGCTTCGTTGGTCCGCTATGCGAGCAGAGCTTCCAGCAGAACGCGATCTCGATCGACGCGGACATCCGCGACGACGAGAAAAGTGACGATCGCCAGTCGCTGACGCTGGAGACGCCGATGTCTTCACGCGACCACCTAGGCGACTACAGCGCTATGAGCGCGTACGACGATGGGAGCCACCGGTTCAAGCCAATGCCCCACATCATGTTCAACGACATTCAAGAGGACGAAGTGATGGACAGCCAGAGTCCACGGCGACGACCCGCCGCAGATCTGACGGAAGTGTCGCAGCGCATCCGCGAGCACGCGAGCCAAATGCTGCTGGAGCTCCAGGAGGCAGAGTCGAGCTCGAAGCGCACGGCTCCGAAAATGACTTCCGACGATTTGCGCGCCACCGTGGCGGTCGAGAAGGGACCCGAGCTGACACTGAGCGACCTGGGCTCGGTCCAGCAAGGCCTGTATCGCTACTCGGAGGACTCCAACTACGACTAGCGCTCGATATGTTCGCTCGCTGTTCGTTCCAGTCTTAGAGGAACAATTGGCGAGCAAGTGGTGATCGGAAGTGAGATTCATATCCTGTAGAATAACAAGCCTAGAGCCTACTTCGTCGTCTGCGAGTGTCGATGCGCTGGTAAAGGAACTGCGATGTAGAGGTTCTGGTGAAGTCGAGCGGCTGTGCTATTATCGAAAAACCCGGTGCTCGTATGCTCTTTTTCGCAGTATCCAATCTCCCGCCGGCTATTTTCCCAGTGCGCCACGCCGTGAGGCCTCTGAACGGACATCCATCCAACCAGTCCACCGAGCGGACCGGAGACGCCGGAGACGCAGAAGACGCAGAAGACGCCGGAGACGCAGAAGACGCCGGAGACTCTCGGCAGCGCACGCAGCACGCGACATGGCGACGCGCAACGACGACGAGCTCGAGCAGAACTGGGCGGCGGAGACCGTGGCGGTCGACGACAGCGATGACGCGCTCTCCGCTGGCAGCGAGGACGAGTTCGACGACGACGACGACGTCGAGCTCGCGAGCGCCAAGCGGCCACGCGAGGAGAGCGCGCCGGCGCCCGAGAAGAAGCAAAAGGTGGCGGAGGCGGCAGCGCCAGATGCCAAGACCCGGCAGCCGAAACCCACCAAAGGGTTGCACAAGATGACGGCTGCCGAGCACTTCAAAATCGTCAATGACCACTACACCAAGTACCGTGGCGGCCACTTGACGTCGCTCGAGCTGGCGGACGGCTTGAACGGTGCGCCGCATTGCCATTGCACATGAGGGCGTGACTTCTGCAGCTGCAACAGAGCAGGGAGAACTGTAGACTGACCCACGCGCGCATCTGCCTTGTAGAGTCGCACTTCGCGGTGCCTTCGAACCTCGGCAAGCACAAGCTGGAGCTGCTGCCGTCGTACCTGCACCACTTCATGCCTCGCTGGAAGCAGGAGTTCTTGGGCAAGGGCAAGAAGCTCGACAAGAGCCCGTACTTCATCATCCTGTGCTCGTCCGCGCTGCGTGCCGTCGAAGTGATCAAGTGCGTGCCGTGTCGTCGTATTCATGAAATTTTCTGGTCGCTGCGTGCGCTCTCGTGCTAACTCTGCGCGTGCTTTTGCTGTCGTTGGCGCAGACACCTGAGCTCGTTCAAGTGCAAGATCGCCAAGCTCTTCGCGAAGCACATCAAGGCGGACGATCAGGCCGACACGCTCACGATCGCGTTCCACCCGATCGCGGTTGGGACTCCTGCTCGCGTGAAGAAGCTGCTGGAGATGAATGCGCTGTCGCTCGAGCACACGACGCACGTGATCGTGGACATGGAAAAGGACAAGAAGAACATGACGATCCTGGAACTCAAGGATACGGCGCGAGAGATGGCGGAGCTGCTGCAGTACCATCTCATCCCACGCCTGAACAA
Source organism: Globisporangium nunn (assembly GCA_023334075.1). Classification (NCBI taxonomy): domain Eukaryota; phylum Oomycota; class Peronosporomycetes; order Pythiales; family Pythiaceae; genus Globisporangium; species Globisporangium nunn. The sequence continues at coordinate 15,075 of JAASFZ010000314.1, read as the reverse complement.
GACGTCGAAGATGAAGCTGGCGCTGTATTAGTGTGCGCGAGAGCGCTCGCGCAGCGGCGCAGAGGCGACCAGCGCAGTCTATAACATACTAGTATCTAAAAGTGCTTGTTGAGGAAGCTCATGCACGTCTCAAACGCGACGAACGTGACCGCGTTCGCCGGGAACGAGCGAATCAACGACGGCGAGATTCCGCGCACGAACCGCGCCGGCCCGCCCTCCTTGTAGAGTTTCTGCACGCAGTCCCACACGCCGCTGTAGCGTGGACTCGTGATGCTGTCGGCTTGCATCACGGACTTGACTGTGTCCACCGGGAAGACCACGAGCCAGTACATGAAGCCCGCGTATCCGCCAGCGAGTGCGATCGCCTGGTACGTGCGGATGTGCTCTTTCTCGGGCGTCAGCTTCGTAGCGCGGTGCACGAAGCGGTCCAGGAGGTACTCTTTCGCAAACTCGTACGCCATAAAGTAGGCGGTGTTGCCGAGCATCTCGCGCTGCGCATAGGGTACTACCCCTCGGTACAAGCCGCGAACACCTCCCTGGGTGTAAACTTCCCTGGCGACCTGCAAGTTGCTCATGCGCGTGCGGCTGTGCGCGTGCTGGGTCTTCACGTCGGGCGATCAAAGAATATGTCAGATACGAGAACAAGCGGCGCCCTCGCAGGGAAGAAGCCATGGGCGCGCTCGCACCTGCATGCGGATCTTTATGATCTCGAACGGCGTGTAGAGGAGCGACTCGGTAATTCCCGTCGACATGCCCGCCGCCACGAGTCCGAACTGCGGTTTGTTGTCGAACACGAACGTGTTGTAGAAGTACCGGTACTGGCCCATGAGCCCGAAGAGAACAGAGGCACTGGAGGCGGCGAGCACGCGCACCGCAGAGGAGGAGGAGGAAGAGGAGAGAGGAAAAGAGAGAGAGAGAGAGAGAGAAAGTCAGCTCTTTGTGTCCGCACGCACGCTGCTCATCGCGCGCCCAAGTGACCCCTTCTGGCACATGCAGTTCGAGCGCATCCACTCCGGCTCGCAGCGCACCTGACGGCCGAGCGGAAGATCTGCGGCGTCGCGCCTCGGTAGAGCGACGTCGCGCCGCCCTCGCGCACGCTCTTTTGGAGGCAGTCGAGCGGGCCCGAGAACGAGTGCGTCTTGTCCGTCTGCATGCGCGCCTTGACAGTCTCGAGCGGGTAACCCACCACCGCCTCGCAGCCGCCCGCCATGGTGCCGCTCACGAAGTTCTTGGCCGTGACAAGCGCGAGCGACTGCTTCTCCGCCGCGTCGCGCGGGCGGTCGGCGCCGTCGGGCTCTTCGGCCGTGAGCACGGCGGCCGGGAGCGTCGAGTCCATGGGCAGCGAGCGAGCGAGGCAGCGAGCAGCTCCGTTTGGTGTTGTTGACGACAGGTTGGCAGTCAAAACTCCAACGTGCTCTTCGAAAGGGTGTTCAACACGTGTTTAACACCCTCCACAAGAGCACGCTGGGCCGCACGGGATCACATTTCTTGGGATTTCCTCGACCGCCAAGGATGCGTCTCGGAGCACGCGCCAGCGGCGGCGGCGGCGCCCCGTCCCAGCCGTCCGCCATGTTCGCGTCGCCCGAGGAGCGCGTGCTCTCGCAGGCGGCATTTCAGCCCGAAGAAATGCGCTGGCGCTCCTCCAAGTCGCCCGACGCGGCGGCGAGCGTGGCGGCAGCGGGCGGCCGCGTCGTGCGCGAGGGCTTCCTCACCAAGAAGGGCCACGTGCTGCGCACGCAGAAGGAGCGCTTCTTCGTGCTGCGCCAGCACTCGCTCAGCTACTTCCGCGCGCGGCGCGGCGAGCGCCACGCCGGCTCCGCGAACGCCGGCACGCTGCGCGGCGTGCTGGAGCTCGCGCCGACGGACATCGTCACTCCAGCACCGCACAACGACCTCTGGTTCCGCGTCCAGAAGCTGCCGGACGCGGGCGGCAAGAGCTACAAGATCGACCTCAAAGGTGCGCAGAGCTAGTGATACTAGCAACGAGATCAAATTCGCTCAGCGAGGATGATGTTACACTGACGCGTCTGCTTGGTACGATGATCTGGCTACCAACAGCGGCGAATGCGACAGAGCGCCAGGAGTGGATCGACGCACTGCGCAGCGTATGCAGAGTACGTGCACACATTTCACTTCACTACTTTGCCTGGTCCAACATATGTGCGCGCAAGCATATTCACTCAAACTTGCGCTGCGTATCCGATAGAACACGCTGCTGTTGAAGCAGCAGGCGATGCACACTGCAAGCGTCCGACTGCACCACACCCGAGCGACCACCGTGCGTCATGGCCGCGATGCAACAGTGCTCTCAGCAAGAATTAATACCATTCCAGCTCTCGTTGGTACAGTGCTCGGCGATGACGCGAAAGCCGACTCGATTGCAGACCTGCGCGCTTCTTTCATGATTCTCCACGAGCTCGTGCTTTTGCAGAAGCTCGTCGATACGGCGAAAGCATCGTGGGGACCTCCGGCTCAATGGACGTGCGACCAGTACCAAGAGCTGGTGCAAAGCATCAGTCTTGCCCAAGAGAAGTCTGGCTCATCGCGCCTGGAGGAGACGCCGATACTGGCGGAAGCATTCCAGCTTCGCTATCGCTTCGAAGAGGTGGCTGAGAACCAAGCGAAGATCCGTCAGATCCAAGCCCAGCAAGCGATTGCTGGTGGAGAACTAGCAACTTCTGGCTCGGTCTCACGAGAGTCGTCCAATTCGATCATACTCCCGCCAGCTTTGCCGCGTTTGCGCTGTCCAACCATATACGGATACTACTCGACGTTTGAGCAGCTGACAGGAGTTAGTGGAGATGGTGCTTCACCGCGCAGCTCGGTCGGCGAGCGGTCTTCAAGCGGCGCATTACCACTGACACCGCGGAGCGCTACAATCGCAAAGTACGCTCATCTTTATTTGGAAGACGATGCCCGCACACGGAAACCATGGAGCTGGGATCGGAGCATCGGCGACGACTTGCTCGATGAATGGGACGAGAGCAGCGAAGCGGAACCGCAGCATATTACCGATCGCCTCTGCGACCGATTCTCTCGAGACCAGATTTACTTGTACATCAACGATCATACGATGGTACTACTGAATCCACATCGAATTCTACAGACGTCAAAGTTTACATCCATCTACGACGAGCAAGTGGTGCTCACCTACGCACTGACGCCGTCCGCGCAGACTCGACTGGCTCCCCACCCCTTTGCGATGGCGAAACAAGGAATTCTGCGCTTATTTTACAACCAAGAACATGCAAACGAGAAGAAGCGCGAAGCGTCAACTCAAATCCTACCGACACAGTCGATCTTTCTTAGCGGCGAGAGCGGGAGTGGAAAGACAGAGCTCGCGAAAGAGCTGCTGAAGTACTTTGTGCTCTCTGCTCGTCCATCATCCCACGCGAGTCGTGGTAGCCGTCCGAAAGTGAAGCTCTTCACAAGCTCGACGAAGAGCACGACGCAGATGCGTACCGAGGAAATACGTACGATGGCGTTGCTGGAGGCTAAAGGAGTGGACAAGTATGAGATCGTGTTGCTGGACCTGTATCCAGAGCGATGGCCAGAGATGACATCAGTCAGCAAGAGCAAGCGAATCCCGCAAGTCCACATCGACGGGTTGTTTTTCGGCTTTTACGAGAAGCTCGAGAGTCTCGAGGACGAAGAGCAGCTTCGTATGTACTTCAAGAATCCACATGCCGCCAGGAAACTCAGTACGGTGTTGGACTCGAACATCCTGCTGGAAGCATTCGGCAACGCGCCGACGTCGATGAACCTCAATAGTTCTCGCTTCGGAAAGGTTACCACGCTGTATTTTGCATTCGAGCGTCATCCATCCGAGTACCAAGTCGTTGGATGCCGCCTGACACCGTTTTTACTTGAAAAGTCGCGTGTCACGAGCGCTCGAGGTGAAGCTTTGGAGGCGGATGCAAGCCTCTCGGATTCGAACTTTCACGTGTTCTACGCATTGGTAGCGGGAGTGAACGCAGCTCCATACATGCGTCTGCTGGCAAAAGACTTGCGCCTCGACAACACAACAAGCGAGTCCTTCTCATACCTGGGTAGGTGCAAGCACAAGCTACCTGGGGCGTGGACAGAGGACGAGACGTGGAAGAAAGATGTCGAGCGCTGGCAGCACGTCTTGGACGCATTGAACACCATGGATCTTGCAGCGGACCAGCAACGAGCAATCTTTGCGACGCTCAGCGCTATTCTTTGGCTGGGCAACATCGATTTCCAGTGGGATAACGCAGCGAAGAAGCTCGAGATGATATCATCGCCTGATCAAGATGCAGCAGCAAATGTCGTCGATCTGCTCGGCTTGGGAGAGAAGGAAAATCTTGAGCGCATGCTGTTCACAAAGCATATCACGCTCGCGTCCACGGGGGAGTCATTTGACGTTACTCTTGAGAAAGGACAAGTGGCACACCTCCGGGACACACTTGCTCGAATGCTGTACCAATGCGCCTTCGCGTACCTCGTCGAGCAAATGAACGAAGCGACGAAGGTGGACCACGCTGTGACGGAGATGAAGGAGCTGAATTTGCGGACACTCAGGCTTGTCGACGTTTTTGGCTTTGAGACTCTGGAGCGAAACTCACTGGAGCAGCTGTGCATCAACTACCTGAGCGAGAAGCTGTTTGCAGCGGAGGAACAGCTGGTGTCGACACTGTACAGTGGCGCTGAGATCGAAAAAGACGAGAGCAGCATTCTTCACTTGTTTGAGCACCCGCTTGGCATTTTCGCAAGTTTGGAGGAGCTGACGGTGCTACACCAGGGCGAGAACGAGAACTGGCAGCAAGAGCAGAAGAAGAACCAACTGCTGGTGCGGAATTTGTACGAACGGAACGGCTCAAGGCTTTTGGACCCGCCACGTTCTGGTGGTGTCAGTGCTACTTTGACAAGGAGTTGGCTTCCGTTTGTCGTTCCGCACTCCCGAAAGGCGGTGGTCTACGACGCAAGCGAGTTCGTGAAGAAAAACTCGGACTTCCAGCCGACGAACCTGCTCGAAGGACTGGAAATGTCCACGAACGTGTACATTCCCAAGATGCTGCTAGCTATGAAGGCCGCGATGGGTGTTCATTCTTCACATAAGAAAGCTCGTGCAGTTTCGCAGAGTGGCAGTCAAGTGAACCAGTTCCGCGCTGAGACTCAAGCTCTGATGACCCGAGAGAACAACTGCACGTCACTGTACATGCATTGCGTTCGTCCAAATACCTCCAGTCGAGCATTTGACATTGACAAGGAGCTCGTCGAGAGTCAAGTCCGCTCTCATCGTCTCCTGACACAAGTTCAGCTCCGCAAGCAGTCTATTGGAGAGGCTCCGTCTGCATCGTACTTTTCTATGGTGATGCCAAGAGACTTTTTCGTGAAGCGGTATCGAAGCATCCTATCACATCGAGGCGAAGACCGCGCAGTGGGATGGGAAACCTCCATTCCGACAGACGAGGTCATTGAGCGCTCCATTATCAACCTCTTGTCAGCAGGCGAGAAACGAGCAGATGCCACCATGTCGATGGCGACGGTCACAGTCTCGTCCGAGCGTGGAGTGCGATTCCAATCGGCGGAGATGGTGGAGATGTTAGATCTCCTGCTTGAGCTTCGACAAATCCAAGCAGCAGTCATTCTCCAATCATTCGCGCGAATGATCGCCCAAAGGCGTGCATTTCAAGCGAGGCAGAGAGAGCGCATGCGTTTGAGGAACGAGCTTATTGAAATCTACGGCGCAGACAATCTGCGGAAGGTAGAGAGAACCTTGAACAAGTACCTGTCGAACGAGGGAGAGCTGCGTGCAAAAATTGCGTCGAAGAAGAAAGCCATCGACCAGGAGCACGCAGAGATCGAGCGGCTGGCTATCGAGTTGAAAAGGGTGTGTTTATCAAACGAGGGCGGGCTGCGAGCCGAAACGGTGCACGAGCTGTTGTCGGACAAGAGCATCTGCGCGCAGTTGCAGCAGAATGGGAGCATTGTTGCAGCGTTGCGCGACATGAGTTTGGATCCGAGTGTGCTAACGACACAGCTTGCAGACCCAGCGCTCCGGTCGTTTTACCAGAACCTCGTCACAGCGCTTCAAGAGAAGAGGTCGTTGGAGCTGGCACGTGCACAAAGCTGCGCGTCAGTTCCGCCTCAACTCGCACTCGAGGACCGTGTGCAGTTGCTCGTTGCGAGCGCGAAGGATTTGTGGGATGCTGAAGCTACAGCCCAAAGCTGGAGCGACCATCGTGAGAAACTGGAGGAGATTGGTGACGACCCTGAGCTGCTAGTTTTCCATCTCGAAGACGCAGACTTCGTTGCTGCACTCGAGGCGTTCGTTGCGAGCGTGGAGCTGCAGAAAGTAAACGCTGGACGGCAGGCAACAGTAGCTGCGAAGATGCAAGAAGATGCTGCTCGTGCCCAGGCGCACGCCGACGAAGTTGAGGCGGAGCTGCTCGAGATGCTGCTGAAGGTCGAGTTGGATGAGAGTCTGATGGCCGCGATGCGTCAAGACACGTTCTTCGTTGAGGCGCTTCAAAACCCGGAGCTGATCTCGAGTATGCAGCAGGTACGTGATGGCGAAGATCGATGGATCCTACCCGCACCTGTTGTTGCTTGTGAAGTGGCGCGACACTGACGACTACCGTGTGTTTGTTTAGTTTGCTGTGAATCGGGAGGGATTTGTGTCCCAGGAGGGACTGCGGAAACCTATTGTTCGCGACTTCTTCCTCCGTCTGATCAACCTGTCATGTACGTTCTGGCGATCGAAGCTCTTTGGCTGGTGTGCCTGTGGTTGGATCTCGGTGTGTTCAGGAAACAAGCTGATGTTGTGCTTGCTTGCTGTGCCTGCTACTTAAGTGAGTGTTCAAGAGCAAGAGAGTTAAAGTGCTTCCGAGTATCGGTACAAAGGGAAGAGATTGCAGCGCGCAAACGTCTCGTCATTCTTTCATGGAATTACTTGGCAGGCAGAAGGACCCTGATGCCGATTCCTCATCCCGGCCACAAGGGATCGCTTCTTCGTCTTCCGGCGGTTTTTCAATCAGCACACGTTCTTGGGACGCACACGTGTTCGCTCGTATCTCAGCACGCAGTCCAAGTACGATTACAAACACGGACCACTCCCCCGCGCAGAAGCCCAGGCCAGAGCGAGTTCTGCTTCGCATCGCTCGCTCAAGCCGGTCACCGCCTAATATCTGAAGAACAGACCGGTGTCCTTCGGCTGGTCGTCTTTCTGGGGCAGACCAGTCTCGCCGACGTCGCGCAGGATCTTGAAAGTCTCCTTGTCTGCCTCGATCTGCTCGAACGACTTGGCGTTCTCCTCGCCATGCACGAGGGAGAGCTCAGCGTACTCGAGCGAGCACTGCTTCATGAACTCGATCTCCTCGGCAGTGAGGTCGCGCAGGTAGCGCGCGGGCACACCTGACCAGAGCTGGCCGGACGGGATCTGCTTGCCGTACGTCACGATCGAGCCGGCCGTGACGATCGACTTCTCACCCACCACAGCGCCGTCAAGAACCTGCGCGCCCGTGCCGATGATCACGTGGTCCTTGATCGTGCAGGCGTGGATGATCGCCGCCGGACCGATGGTCACGTTGTTACCGATCGCCGTCGGAATGTCCTTGTGGATCTTGGCGACGTGCACGACCGCCTGGTCCTGGATGTTTGTGTTCTCGCCGATCGTAATGTGGTTCACGTCACCTGCCACGCGTGTGCATCAAAAGGAGGAGCAACTTTGTCAGCATACGGTTTGAGCGTGCGAGCAGCTGTGCAGTAGCCGAAGGCGCCGAGCGCCGAGTAACGTACCGCGGACGGTGGCGCCGTACCAGATGGAGCTGCCCTTGCCGACCTTCACGTCGCCGATCACCGACGCGTTGGGGGCGACGAACGCGCCGGGCGCGAAGCTCGGGCGGCGACCAACATTTGCAACCGCGCGGGTAGACGGGTTCACTGGGGTCAGCGTCGACACAAGTGTGTGTAAAAAGAATGAGTACGAGCGCCGCCACGTTCGCGGATCGTCGCTGCTTCCAGAAGAGCAACGTACGGTGCTCCGTGTAGGAGAGCGACCCCTCAAGGGAGACGCCGGCGCGGTCGAGCGACTGGCCGAGCGAGCGGATGGCCTTGCCCACGACCTCGGCGGACTGCTTCCACATGCTCGTGCTGTTGGTGCTCCTCCTGCTGCTCCCCTCTGTGGTTCCGCTGGTGCTTTCACTGCCAGCCGCCCACTTGCGAGTGCGCGCCTCTATTGGGAGCGGTGGGGCGTCCCTGTACAGCACTGAAAATTCCTTGTAGAGAGGGTTTTGTGGCCCACACTGTGCAATGTATGCGACCAGAACATGGAGATCTCGTGATCTGTTGAGCAAACTAGCCCGATGAGAGAGACCCTCGCCGAGTACGACTTCTCGGTGCGCGCGCGGCTCGCAAGCAGCTCGCTCTGTGGTGGGAGCCCGCGCGAGCCGTCGGTGGCGTTGAAGCTGCAGCTGACACGCGCAGATGGTGGCGGTGAACGGCACGTGATGCTGGAGCTGGACGCGGCGAAACTCGCGCAGCTGCTGGACGTGTGCGCCACAGTTAACAAGGTAGCTCACTTGGCGGATCCTTCCTATCTCCTTTCCTCATTTGCTAGCTAATGCAGACTGCGCGTGCTCGTCTTGCAGGAGCTCGCCCGCAGACCCTGAAAGCGACAAGTTGTTGTCAACTCCTCTCTTGTTTTCTCTCCTCTTCTTAGTCAGTCGCTCGCGTGTGCGCACGAGCCCCACAAGCAAAAATCCATCGCGCGTGTCCCCAGAAGACTACACTCCACCGTCTGCACACGTTTTCCCCTTCTCGTCTCCTCGCGTTCTCCCGCTGCCGTCGCAAGCGCCTCGCTCGCCCGCTCTATTCCTGCGCTGAGTCTACTTAGTCGTCCATGAAGAAGTAGTTTCCGGACGACTTCTGCTCCACGTCCTTCACCGACTCGAGCTTGTTAATGCGCGGGCGGTAGTTCGACGGGTCTCGTCGGAACGTGATCTCCAGCTGCTTGAGGAACGTGTTCATGCCCGTGAGCAGGCTCTGCGGTGTGCGCGCCGTACACTCAACACCCGGTCGGCCGTCGTACACCACCACGCGGTCCGCCAGGTACGTCGCCATGATGAAGTCGTGCTCCACGATGAACGCAGTCTTCTTCGAGTGCAGAATGAAGCGCTTGATAACCTTCGCAGCAAGAATACGCTGCTCCGAGTCCAGGTACGCTGACGGCTCGTCGATCAGGTAAATGTCCGCCGGCTTGCCCAAACACAGCACAATCGCCACGCGCTGCAGCTCACCGCCGGACAGGAACGGCACCGCCTGGTCGATGATGTTGTCAATGTTCAGCGGCTTGGTCACGTCCGTCGCGAACTGCGGGTGCACAATTGACTCACGGATGCGGCGGTGCAGCAGCTCGCGCACCGTGCCCTGGAACTTTGGTGCGATCTTCTGCGGCTTGTAGCTGATCGTAGACGAGTCGTAGCGCAGCGCGCAAGCGTCCAGCTCATCCGAGTCACCCGAAGCTTCTGCCTTCTCCATCTCGTCTGACTTGAGCAGACCCGCGAGCATTCGGATAAACGTCGTCTTGCCCGTGCCGTTCTCGCCGAGCATACAGATGATCTCCGAGTTGGTGAAGTCGCCCGTCTCCACGTGGAGCACGAACGCGGTCTCTTTCTTCTTCGACACCATCGTCTTGGTCATGTTGGGATACGTGAACACGTTCTTCGAGTCGCCGTCGTGGCTCGACAGCTCGTCCGCCGTCTGCGCAACCTTGAACGTGAGTTCCTCCTGGCGGAAACGCAGGTTCTCCGTCGGCACAAAGCCGGCCAAGAAAATGTTGATGCCTTCGCGAACGCTGAAAGGCATCGTCACCACGCCGTACGCGCTCGGCGTGCCGTACAGCACGCAGATGAAGTCCGACAGGTAGTCCAGCACACTCAGGTCGTGCTCGACGCAGATCACGTACGAGCGGTTGTCGTTCTCAATCATCGAGCGAATCACCTGCGCGGCCTTCAGACGCTGACGCACGTCCAGGTACGACGACGGCTCGTCGAACATGTAAATGTCCGCCTTCTGCACTGCCACGACACCGATGGCGAAACGCTGCAGTTCGCCACCCGACAGGTTCTCGATATCGCGCGTCTGCACGTGCGCGAGGTCGAGCTCGCTGAGGAAGTGGTCGAGCTTCTCCGGCTTCTCGCACTTGGACGCCAGGATCTCGCGCACCGTGCCCTTGACGGCCTTCGGGATCTTGTCCACGTACTGCGGCTTGGTGATCGCCTTGAGGTTGTCTTCGAGGATGCGCGTGAAGTAGTTCTGCAGCTCCGAGCCGCGGAAGTGCGTGAGGATCTCTTGCCACTCCGGCGGGTTGTCAAACTTGCCGAGGTTCGGCTTCAGCTTGCCCGCGAGCACGCGCAGCGCCGTCGACTTGCCGATACCGTTCGTGCCCACGAGACCAAGCACCTGGCCCGGTCGAGGCATCGGGAGACTGCGTGTCGTCCGCGCACGCGAAAGTGTTAGCCCTTCGCAGCTGTGCATTCTTCGAGTCTTCTCGAGTAAACCACATAGCGTACCGGTGGAGCTTGAAGGTGTTGGCGCCATAACGGTGCGTGGTGTTGCTCTCCAGATCCTTGGGCAGGTTGATAATGTTGATGGCCTCGAACGGGCACTTCTTCACGCAGATACCGCAACCAATGCAGAGCGACTCGGAGATGAATGCGACCTTGCTCTTCGGGGTCACCTCAATGCAGAGCTTGCCTGCGTGGGAAGACGCAAGAGGGAGCAAAAGAGGGGGAGCCAGAAACACGTGAGTGCGTGCAATGCGAAGCGCCTTCCCGAGCCACCCAGCGATGGGCCACGTGTCACGGCGGCTGACAAACAGAGCGAGAGAACGCACCCATTCGCACGACCGGACACGACTTGCGGCATTCCTGGCGACACTTTTTGGGCTTGCACTTGTCCGTGCTGACAATGGCGATACGCGTGAGCTTGTCGGACATGGCGCCGTACTGCGGTTGCTGCTGGTGCTGCTTGCTCGGCACTTGGGTGAATAGCTGCAAGGGAAAGCAAGGGAAAGCAGGCTAGCGGCGTCAAAGCAGGGCTAACCAGCCAAATCCGAAACGTGCAATCCGACGGTCCGTTTCCTTCGAGCGCGTATGAGAGGCTGTAAAACCTAGGGAGTGGAGAAACCGATGGTCCGAATTCCTGCACCAGGGTCAGGAGAGGGAGACTGACAGCGTCCTTCAGTCGAGGGTAAAAACTTTGCGTTACAAACCATCAAGTTTACCAGGAGGTTCTACTATAGAGGGAGGCAAAGCGTGAGAGGTCCGAATCCAACCAGCCTTTTGTGTCTGCCACACCGCCAATCGTGCCCTTCACTCACCTAACCGCTCGCCAGCACCTCCGCCTTGCTGACGTCGCCGCACGCTCCACACCCTGCTACTCAACAGGTCTGCTCTTCCTCGTACCAACACGTATGAACCACAACGAGGAGATACAAAACGCGTGCAGTCGCTTTAAGTTACTGATCTAACACCATGGAGGACGCGCCAGTCGCCTTTGCGGCAGCGTCCTTCTGCTTGTCGGACGAAGCGTTGAGCTGCGCCGTGTCCTTGAGCGCCGCAGCCGCCGTCTCGATGAGCGTGATGTTCTGCTCCAACTCGCGCAGGTCGCGCTCCTTCGCGAGGCCCTTGCTCGCCTTCATGCGGTTCTTGTAGAAACGCTCCTCGCGCTTCTCCTTGATCTGCTGCACACGCTCCATGGCGTGGATCGTCGCGCCCATGAGCTCGCGGTCGTACTTGACCGCGCGGTTGCGAACCTTCTCGAAGTCGAACGTCGTGTCGAGCGCCATCTCCTTGCCCGCCGCCTTGCGGAACGACTTGGTCCATTTCACCTTGCGCGGGTTGCGCTTGCGGTTGAAGTTCTTGTGGCACTTGGAGCGGCAGAAACGAAAGATCTTGCTGTCGTTGCGCACGAACGTCATGCCGTGGCCCGGGTACACCGGGCTCGAGCAGAAGTAGCACGTGTAGATGCGCATGGTGTCTGTCTGGTGGGGAGGAGTGCTTGGGGACGCGCGCGCCTGCTTGCCGACTGGCTGGCTGCTTGCTGTGTGTGTGTGTGTGCGATAGGCGAGCGCGAGTGTGTGGCAGCAAAAATTGGTTGGCTGTTGGCCGGCTGGAAGTGGATTGTAATAGTTCGATAGGCTGCGTCTAGAATGGCGATTTCGCGCCGCGGGGCCGGCGGCAGATCCGGCGGCAGATCCGGCGGCTCGAACCAGGCAGCATGGTGCTCAAGAAGCTCGCGTCGAGCGCCAAGGACGCCTGGCGCCGCCGCCTGATGCCCGCGCAGATCGCGTCCAGGGACACGCGCCTGGGCTTCGCCGAGATCATCGTGCGTGGAGAGGAGGCAGGCGAGCTGTCCGCGCCCGCCGCGCGAGCCTCATTCGAGCCTGTGGTTGTTCCGAGCAGGGCGACGAGAGTCTCAAGGGACAGCTCATCCGCACGGGGCCGATCCTGGAGCTCATGGATGTGCTTGGGGGCTCCATCGCTATGAAGTGCGCGATGCGTGCCCGCCAGTAGCAGCACCAGAAGTGATAGAGGAATGTGCGGCCGACGTGTTGCTGACGCATTGCGTGTGTGGGGGCGTGCTTTTCGCCACACGTAGTGTGGCGTATGGGCCGATCGCTACCATCATGTTCGACCGTGTGGAGCTCATCAAGCCTGTCTTCCATCGCGACCTCATTCGCCTCGAGGGAGAAGTGATCAATATGAGCCGATCCTCCATCACGATTCAGGTGCGTCTGCGCTGCGTCAGGACCATGTCGTAGGAAGCAGACTTGCGCTCACAATATTCTATGGTCTCGTGTGTTGTCCCTTTACGTCGCTCAGTGCTGCGGTTTCCGTCACGACTTGCAGACTGGTAACTACGACCGCACCCACAGCGCGATTGTGACGTTCGTGGCGATCAACCGCTTTGGGAAGACGCAAAAGGGACTCCCAAAGCTCATTGACGACGAGCAGGAGACGCGCGAGAAGCAAGACGCGGCACGCAAGCGCAAGGAGCTGTCGGCGCGGTGGCGCGCAGTGCAGGACGAGGTGGACAAGCTGCCGTTCGTGAAGGCGTCGGACTTGGATCTGTACGAAGAGAAGGAGGAGTACGTGTCCGTGTCGGACACGGAGATCGAGGTGCGCAAGCGCTTTCTCCCGAAGAACCTGAACGTCATGAACACGCTCTTTGGCGGCGATCTGCTCTCATGGATGGACAACGCCGCAATCTACTGCGCACGCCATTTCACCAAAAACGAACGCATGGTCACGACGTCGATGAGCCGCGTGCTTTTCAAGCTCCCGATCCTCGCCAGCAACATCGTGACGGTGAAGGCGCGAGTTGCAAACGTCAGGTGTGTTGTGTTGAACTATGCGCGCCACATCTAGTCGCTGACTGCTATACGTGGGCTATGATGTATTTGTTGCTGCTGTTGGTCAGACGCACGAGCTTGGAAGTCGAGGTCGAGGTGTTTGTGAGCACTCCCGGAGAGCCAGGAATGAAAAAGTCCCACACTGGGTGTGTGTCCCGCTGTGCTGGTGCGGCAGTCTCAGCGACTTGCAGACTCGAAGCTAACCATCGCGTTGTATGCGCTTCACTTTCTCTGGCAACGAGCAGGTATTTCATGGTACTGAACGTGGATGAGCACGACCAGCCGAAGCGTATCGAGAAGGGGCTCCTGGTCGACGAGACCAAGCAGGACGACATGCGTGTGATGTTGAAGGCGCAGAGGCGTTGGCAGTTCGAGGACGAGGAGAAGAACTTGCACTTGGCGTCTCTCCGCCCACTCGAGCTCTAGCTCGAGTGGCCCAGTGGATTGCAAGTATGCGAATAGTTTGCGAGTACCAGGCATCTATCTACGCTGGAGCGGAGATGTCGAACCTCAGCCGGGCATCATTCGCAGACTTTAGCTCATAATCTGGCACAGAGGAGAGGTCGAGCGATCAACCGGGCTGATCACGGCAACGATTGCGCTACGAGTGTACCGTCTCACAGGGTTACTACTTCTTCCCTGCTCGCGTGGATATTTGATACCTTGACTCTATCCTCCTCCCAAAGGAGGTGATGATGGAACAGGCAAAGAAGAGAAGCCTCGAGTGAGCTCGGATTGAGTTATGCGATATGATAGATAAATGTTGACCACTCGGATGAACAGACTAACTTTGGGTTACATCGATCGAGTTGTACTGCAGCGAGCTCATGTTCTCTGGGCTCTCGTCATCGTTCACGCGGAAATGCTGCGTGCACAGTCCCTTGCGGCGCGCCTTCTTCTCGCAGCTCTCCATCGAGCAGATCTTGCCGCCACCGTGCTTGATGCAGTACCCGTTACCGCGGTCCTTCGACGAGCACCCGTCCTCTTTGCACAGGCGCTTGCCGCCGTGGCTGTGACAGAGGTTGTTGCGCTGCGAGACGCGCTCGCAGCCCTCAATCTTGCAATACTTGGACGCGCGGCTTCGGTGCGGACCACTCGAGCTAGTTGCCGTTGTTGACACGGGAGACACCGCGCGCTCCTTAGTAGGGTATAACACAGCTCCCTCTGTAGACACCGCGCTGTTCGTGTCCATCCACGATCGCTTCCTGGAAGCGAACGTCATGTGCTGGTGGGAGACACCAAGGGGGAACGACGCAGCGTGGAGAAAGCTGCTGTGTGCCGGGATCGTCGCGCTTTTCGCCATACTTGGGCTGATAATTGTGCGCAGTGATGGCATCTGGGTCGTCTCGCGGCCCGCTGGGCTGAGCCCGTGGTGCTGTGCATACGCGCGCTCCGAGAAATCTGCTAGCGACTGCGCGGCGGGTGAGTCCAGCGCGCGCGACGGTCTCGGAGGGCTCGCCGGCTCGTCCTGCATCTTCTTGAGCAGCCCTTCGAGCGACGGCAGCTTGTTGGAGACAGTGAGCAGCGGCAGGCGCTGGCTCGGGAACTGCGACGAGATGTGCTGTGTGAGGCGACTGCTATTGCTGCTGCTTGTGGAGGTGGGCATCGCGCTGAAGCCGCCGAACGAGAGGTCGGACGCGGGGTACGCGTGGGATCGGGCGAGGAATGTCGAGGTCGCCATTGGGTCCGTGAGT
>JAASFZ010000313.1:0-20921 GCA_023334075.1 Globisporangium nunn | reverse complement strand
TAGGTAGATGGTGGAAACCAACTCGATTCATCCGATCGAGCTCATGAAGAAACGCATTGGGCCGATGGTGATGTTTCGGGCTTCGTGCCGAAGTGGGATATGGACAGCTTGTGGCCGAGACGAACCGCCAGGATTCGTGTTAAGCATGTGCAAGTCGAGTAATTCGTCATTGGCTTGTTGCTCCTTCGTGAGCAATGCGACGCACACCTCACCATCCTGATCATTGTTCATAACTCGCTGCTTTGGCCTTCCACTGCAAACACCTTTGCTCTGCATTGATTCAGTGTGGAGGTAGTTAAGGAAGCAGAAGAACCTGTTTCAAGAAGACAAGTAGACAGCGCAATATCGCCACAAAAGTTCCTGGGAACAAAATGTGATCTGAAGTGTCCTTCTTGCTTCGACCTGATGATGTCCTCCTAGGTTCGACGAGGCGAAGAGGACACAATGTACGAAGACCAAATCCTTTCGGTCACTTCGGAGGCCAGATAAACAAGTCACTTCGTGTTGTCCAGTTTGTCTGCGCAGTCAGCCAGCGACCACCGTGAGTGTCGACGCTGTATCTACGCACGCGTTGCACAGGGTCGGAGACGTGACTCCTGCTTCAGAAAGTGCAACGACTCAACTGGTTGATGCTTGCTATCGAGGTGTGACACTACCAACACTGGAACCGCGCGGAGTGAGCAGCCGCAGCTTCCGAGGGCTCTCGGGAACTAGACGACCAGCGCGCGCCGCTGTCACGGGTTTTCGGCGCGGCGTCTTACGCAATGGCGCCAGCATCGATTGAGCGTTTATCGCAGGTGCGATCGGGGGCAGGAAGCTGTGCGCGACCACGTCCTGTTCGTCCGCATCCTGGTTCGTGGTAGGGCCAGCGGCGCTGCTGTCGTTCGACGTGCTCGAACTGGCAGTAGTGGCAGCAGTTCGCTCGGCGCGCCGACGTGCGCGACTAGCGCGACTAGCGCGACCGCCGCCAGCACCGCCAGCATCCTCTTCGAGTAACTTGTGCACGTCGTCGATGACCTGTGCGGACGCGCTCTCTTTGCGCCGCTCGCGCGCGTCGTAGTCGACCGAGAAGCGCCAGGGGCGCCGCAGCGCGCCAAGACCGCCGATCTCGCCTTGCATGAGCACGCCGAGGCACTCGCCACCAAGTGACCAGATCTTCACGCGGCGGTCGAACGACGATGTGACCACGCTCTGCGGCTCGGCGATCATCTGCACGCTGTGGACGATGTCGCCGTGTGCTTTCCACTGCTGCATGCAGGGCGCGAGCGCGTGCGTCTCAGCGAGAAGTGGCGTGCGGGGAAGGAAGAAGAAAGGTGCGAGCGGGTCGCGCTGCACGAACGCTGCCCACTCGGGTCCGTTCCGGAACTTGCGCACCATGCCCGCCGCGTTCACGCGCAGGTTGCGCTGCGGGTTGGCACACTCGACGGGTTTCTCCAGCCGGTGCATGCCAAAGTCGTCCTCAAGCTGCAGCAGCAGCGGCAGCACGTTCCAGACGCTGACGGCACCTTTGTCGTCTCCTGTGATGAGCAAATAGGAGCCAAAACTCGCCGGGTCGTGTGGGCTCGGCGTAGTGTGCGTCGCGAGGCACGTGACGGACGCGCTGCCGCCCAGCCCACTCATGCGCTGAAGATTGCGGAAGCGATAGACGCACTTGCACTTGTACGCGCTCGGTCGCATCCCCCAGAAGCAGACGTTGCCCGTGCTGTCGCTCGACACGAGCAGCGGGAACGGGTCGAGAAAGTGTAACGCGAGCACACCGCTCACGTGACCGACACACGTGCCCTCAAGGCGTCCGAACTCGTAGTCCCAAACCTGCAGCGAGCTGTCGGACGACGCGGATGCGATGAGCGAGAGATGTAGCGAGAAGCAGAGTGCGGCGACGTCGGTCGCGTGACCGCCGCTCATGCGACGCAGCAGCACGCCGCGCTCCGAGTCGCTCTCATCGTGGATGTCGATGCAACCGTCCCAGGACGCGCTGATCACCGACATGTGTTCGTCACAGTAGCACAGCCGCGAGACCTCGGAAAGGTGTGCGCGGTTCTCGAGTTCTGCGTACGCGAACGACTTCATGTGCGAGCCGTTGAGGTAGTCGAAGACGTGGATGCTGCCTGCGTGGTCCCCTACGATGAACTTGCGCTCCCGGAAGTCGAGGCAGAGTGACGTGAGGTCCGTCGTGCTGAGGTCGCGGTACACGCGGATGAGTTTGCCGAGCCGCGCGTCCCAGATCTTGACGTCCCTACCTGCTGCGGTGATGAACGAGAGCGACGTCGGGTTGTAGAGCGCGGCGAAGACTGGGTTGTCGTCTGTCAGGTCCGGGTTCTCGAGCTTCTCGTAGTCAAACTTGGTCAGCTGGCAGTGTCGCAAACAGATTCAACAAGTGATGGGTGAAGCAACGTAGATGCAAGACGACCTCGCAGTCAGCACG
Organism: Globisporangium nunn; assembly: GCA_023334075.1. NCBI lineage: Eukaryota > Oomycota > Peronosporomycetes > Pythiales > Pythiaceae > Globisporangium > Globisporangium nunn. The sequence goes on along the minus strand of JAASFZ010000313.1, from coordinate 18,496 downwards.
GACGGCGTCAACCTGTGCTCCACAACCACATCATCAATCTGCCTCGCACCTTCTTGCCGGCGGCGACGATCCGCTTCTGCGAGCTAACGGCGACGATCTTCTTAATCTCGCCGATGTTTTCGGCCGAGAACGTCTGCATGCACGCGAAGTTGCGGATGTCCCAGACTTTAAGGATACCGTCGATGTCGGCAGTGACGATCTGCGGTGTGTCGGGGATGATGTCGACGCTGCAGAGACTGTTGTTGTGGCCGTGAAGGCGCAGGATGAGCTGGTCCACGTACGGATTCCACACGAGCGCGTCAAAGTCGAAGCCCGCGGAGACGAGGAAGCGGTACTCGGGCGAGTACGCGAGCGACCGCACGCCCTTGGTGTGTCCGTCGAGCTGCTGCTTATGCTTGCCTGTGTGCACGTCCCAGAGTCGGATCGTGCGGTCCATGCTCGCAGACGCGAGCGACTCGAGTGTCGGGAGCTAGAACCAAGCGACCGGAGAGCAACCGTCAGTTCAGCGATCAAGCGATACAATTGACGTCGCCGACGACGTACGGTGAGTAGATCGAGCACGATATCGTCGTGCGAGCGCGTGAGCACCTTGCCGCGCACTTCGCCGCCCATGTGATGCTTCTCCTCCATGCGCTCGGCGTCCCAGGCGTAGACAATACCGCTGACGCCGGCGGAGAAGAGTGTCGAGGTCTCCGGGTACCACTTGAGGCAGTTCTGTGACGTGGGGGTGTGGCAGCTCTTCAGCAGGCGCAGCGTCGAGTCGTCATAGAAGCGGAACTGGAGGTCGGACGACGCGAGCACGAATTGGTCGAACTGCCAGTGTGAGGCATGAGCAGGCAGCAACAGAGAAGAGCAGGTGAGGGCAGCTGTGTATCAGATCAGCACCGCGCGGAACCTATTGCTAGCTCGCTTGCAAGCTTCTCCGCCGGTGAGGCTGCACACCTTGGAGAGATGCTCGGCGCACTGCACGAAGCCCTCGGGCGACCTGATCGTGCGCACAAGCTCGCAGTCGACGTTGTAGATCTTAAGCAGCGGGCTGCAGTTCTCGATGAGCGCGATGAAGTCGTACACCGGAAAGTAGTAGATCTGAACGACCCGCCCCAGCCATCAGATATCAGGCAGCAAGAGATACGACATTGTATTGCCATCGAGCAAAACCAGTGAGTTGGCACCGTACGTGGTCGATGAAGGTGCTGTGCTTGGACGGGTCCTCCCACTGCACGTGATGGTAGAGCTGAATGGAGTTGGGCTGGTGGCTCTTGGCTGTGAGCCCCGTGTCGACGATGAAGCTCGTGAACTCCTCCCACTCCATCGAGCCGTCGCCGTTGATGTCGATTTGGGCGAAGAGCTCACAGAGGTTGGCGACGAGCTGCTGCTCCGAGAGGTTGCGCAGTCGCGCGTTCTCGTCACTCACCGGACTGCTCTGCACGAACTTCATCATCACGAACACGAACTCGGAGATCGAGAGGCCCTTGCCCTTCACCTGGAACTCCCTGCGCAGCGCGCTGACCTGTTTGTTCGTCCATCAGCAGCAAGCAGCAGGTCGTCTGTCAGCCAATATCCCATTTCCAAGACTTGGAATGGCCACCCGAATCACCTTGTCTGTGTCCATCATCATCATGATGTCCATCGTGAAGCCTTTCTCCGGGTCGTGCTCGTATGGTCGCGACGAGGAGGTCGGGAGTCTGCGCAGGGCATGTGGAGGGTAGCTGTTGGCTGCTGTTCGCATTGCACTCGAGTCGGCGAGCTATCGACAGGTGCATAGAAAGACGCACGAGGACACTTCCGTGAGGAACGCGCTGCCGCCGCCGCCATCGCCATCGCCGCCGCCGTAGGCGTCATGAGGACGCTCGGCGTCGCGAGCGCTCATGTTGAAGTCAATTGGAATGCAAAAAAAGAGCCGCACTCGTACTTTAGTGGATATGCGCTCGAACTTAGTAGGAGTGTCAAAAAAGCGACATACGCAGCAAGCGTATCGCGGTGGACGGGAGTGCGGTGGACGTGACGATGCAGGTGCGGCTGCGGCGCTCTTTTCTGCCTCTGCGAGTGTCCTCTTGGCCTCGCTCACACCGGCTCTAGTGTCCACCTGCGAAGAAGGACCCGCCGCGCGGGGACGTCAACAAGCTCTTCCTCGCCTCCACCATCCGCGGGTGCGTCCGCGCCGCGACCTTCCTTCTTGCTCACTGGGGATCTCGTGACGAACGAACGAACTGCATGCGCTCGGCAGCGTCGATGAGCACAACCGCCGTCATGTACGCGCTTCCTACTTGAGCTCTTGGCGGCAGGAGCAGCGGTGATAAAACCTGAGGACGGGTGCTAGCAGGAGGAGGAGAAGCGCTGGAGGCTCAAGCGCAAGCGCCGGCGCTCGAGAAGTCGGAGTCGCGATCGTCGCAGTCGCAGCAGGAGCCGTAGCCGCAGCCGCAGTGCCGAGCGTCGCTCCCGGAACCGGAGCAGACGGCGGCGCAGTGCGAGTCCGCGGCGCGGGCGCTCACCAGAGGTCGAGAAGCGACGGGAGGTGGAGGATGAGGACGCGCACGGACGTGCGTACTGGGCGAGGAAGAAGGCGGAGCGCACGCAGCAGATCTGGGAAAAGCTGCACGCGAGCCGCAACGTGTCGGTGGAGAGCGCGCCAGTGTTCGCGAGCAGCTCGGACGAAGACGACGAGGACGTGAAAGCTCGTTCGCCAGAATCAGCGTCGTCGTCTTCGGAGAGCGCCAACAGCGACGGCGATAAGAAGCGGGCGAAGAAGACGAGCAAGAAGAAGAAGAAGAAGAAGAAGAAGAAGAGCGCGAAGAAGCACAAAAAGCACAAGAAGAGCGAACGCAGTGACTAAAGTGCTAAGCAAAAGCGGCGTGTCGCGAACTGTTACTCTACCTCACTGTCTCTCCTTGCAACGAGCGCAAGCGAGTGGTCAGCTCCACGTAGCCAGCGCTTGGTACGTGGCGAAGACCATGGTGAGCGCGCCGACGACGATCACTGTGAGGTTGAGCCAGTGGCCATTGTTCACGAGTCTGCAGGCAAAAGAAAGTTAGAGCATCGATAGTGAGCGAACGACCAGCTCATCGCGCGGCAACGCACTTGGAATGAAAGAGGCATGGGTAGATGAACGCGAGCGGCACGGAGCAGAAGCCTCCGATGAGCGCCACGAAGTTGTCGAGCTGCACCACAGCACCACCATGCACGCACACACATATCCGTTCAGAATCATCAGTGAGCTACTAGAGAGAGGGACGGCAAGCAACCGCTCGAGATCGAGCGAGCGAGCGAGTGAGGAGGAGGAACGCACCTGCCCCTTGCCGAAGTAGGCGATGGCGGCCGTGAGGCACACGAGCGCGAAGCGGAAGCCGTTCTTCTGCCAGCGCCAGTACCCCTTCACGCGCCGGTGCGCGAAGATGTAGCTCTCGAGGATCTTCACGACCGGGTAGAGCATGAGCGGGTACGTGAGCACGAGCGCGAGCGAGTACGTAAGCTGCACCGTCATGGTCGCGCCGCTCACACTCGCGTTCGGAAGGTTGAGCGTCACCACCGATTGTGTGTCCTGCCCGAACGCCGCGTACACAACGCCGGCGAAGAGCGAGAAGAGCACGACGAGGAAGAGCACCGAGAGCGCGATGATGCGCGGGAACTTGTGCTGGATCTTGGCGTCCATTGCATCGTAGATCGGCAGCACGAGACCGATGCCCTCGAAGCAGTAGACGGCTGTCCCGAGGAAGAGTGCCCAGCTCTTGGTGTTGAAGTTCTCCCACGTCGACGGGGCCGCCGACGCCTCAAGCGTCTGCACGCTGTAGCCCATGATGTAGACGAGGCCGAAGAAGATGAGGACATCTGCGACGAGGTTCGTGAGCGCGAAGTACTCGATACGGCGCACCCACGTGAGCGGCGTGTAGAGCGGAATCTGCAACAGGATGAGCGTCCAGGACGACGCGTCGCGCGTGTGGAAGAGCTGCGCGAGGATGTCGCCGACGTTCTTCTCCACGAAGATCAGGTACGAGCAGCAGAAACCCACCTGCGAGAGCACGAGCGAGATGTTGACGGCGACTCGGCCCGCGCCGCCGAACGCGCGCTCGCCCACGAGTCCGTACGACACACCACCACCGCCACCGCCAGTCGCGCGCCGCACGGCGTCCGAGCACGCGGTCAACCGCAGCATGCAGAACGTCGAGAGTGCCGCGGAGAGGAAGAGACCGACGACCGAGAAGAGCATGCCGCCGTTCTGGAACGCCTTGGGCAGGAACAGGATGCCGCTACCGATGAACGACTTGAGGATCGTGAACACCGTCTTGCGCACCGATGCGCCAGGACGTGCGGCTGTCGCCGCCTCGAGCTGCTCCGCCTCAGTGAACGTCTTGTACGGCGCGCCGTGGTCGATGGGCATCACGCGGTAGCGTACGAGCGGCGTGTTGGCGTCATCATCGTCGTCGTCGTCCTCGTCGTACAGGTCCTCGCGCGACATGCCGTAGCCGAGGTTGGCAAGGATGAAGTCGTCGTAGCTGTTCTGCACGGCGTCACGACCGGCGCGCACGGGCCGCCGCAGCGAGTCGAGGAACGACGCGTGCGCGTACGATGACTGCGGTGGCGGCGGCGACGACGTCGCGGCGCGTTGGTCGTCGTCGCCGCCTCTTGCGGCAAGCACGTGGTCACGCCGGAAGCCGCCGGGCTGGGCCATATCGGAGGCGCGACCTACGTCCTCGTAGAGCACGGCGGCGCGCACATCAGGCAGCGAGCGCACGGCCGGCCGTTCCTTAGCCTGGAAGAGCGCCACGTGGATGTCGCGCGTCATATCGGAGCCCTCGACGCCGATGTCGTGCAGCTCGGCCGCGTGCACCGGCGAGTCGGCCATCGTCACCTGCTGTTCTTGCTGTTGTTGTTGCTGTTGCTGTTGCTGCTGTCGGTCCGCCATTGTCGTCGTCGCCGCCGTCGTCGGTGGGTAGTCGGGAGAAGCTGCGAGTGTATGTGTGTGCGGGTAGGCGGATTGGCGAATGGCATCCGGAGTCACCGATGATTGACATCGGCAAGAGCCTAAAGGTGGGTCAAAGGTGGTCGACTAACCCCGAGCCCTCGTGGGAGTCTGCGAGGCGACCGAGATCGGCCGCCACATGGGAATGTCGCACGACCTCCAGAAGCCACCACGCGCGACTTGAAGGTCTTGATGCCCCTCAAAGAAGCATGGGATGGAAGGAGAAGAAGCATTCGCTGGCGATCAATCTATCGGCTACTTGAACTTCTTCGTGTCCGCGACGCTCCAGCGCTTCTCGCTCTCGCTGCTGCCGATTGCACCGCACCGCACCGCACTGCGCCGCTCTCGAAGTCGCCAACCATGGCTCACACGACCGCCAGCGTCGACGTCTGCGCTGGCGCTCACCAACTTCAGAGCTACGGCAGCGAAAGCAGCACGTAAGGCACAGCACAATACGTACTCTCGAAAAGGTCCCCGTAGATATTCGCTCGTACCGCCGGTTGAGCTCAGCGGGGTCAAGCGGACGCGGACAAATGATCACCGAGCGCGTGAAGCCGAGCGCACGGATGTTCTCCTCCATCCCACTCTTCGTCCTTAGGCACAGCAGTCAATTGTACTTAGTCGCGATCTTCGCGATCTCGCCAAAGCACGTCGTGTACTTCAGATCCACTGTTCGTATGTGTTGCGAGTTACGGATGAAACGAGTGAAGCAACTTGGATGTTCGCGCATCTCCAGCACTCCATCCACATGCACGTTTGCTCTCGGATGATGTTGGCGCTGCGATGACTCATGCGGATCGACTGGTCCAACCTGCCTAGGTGCCTGCCTGCATGGGTGTAAGCTGTATGGGAACAACGAAAGATGCTGGCGCTGGTGGTGCGCACGTCTTCTGGGACAGACCCGGGTCTTCTTAGCACCCCAACTTGCTGCTCTTTGCCGTGCTGGTGCTACTCTCTCCAGTCGCGTTCGAGTCGCACAGCACGCAAGCTCATGTCTTGCTTTACAGGTTCCCAGAGCTCAGCGTGCTCGATGCAGGAACCAGTCGACTATCGCGAAGCTTCTTGCAGGAGAACCGACCCTCATGTCAGCATCCACACCGGGAGCGCATTAGCCGTGTTTTGCTGAAGAACGAGACGGAACTGCAGGTCGACTCCAACCGCGTTGCCTTCCCCAGCTGTGTGCATCCGAGTCGCGTTGCTTGGAAGCAATGATTGACAGCCATGAGGGAAATGCCAACTCGACAGCGAGTGCATTTTCCAGAGCAACACTCCTGCCTGCGGATGACACTGTGTCACATCCCCTTGACTTGGTCGTCTCCTGCGTCCCTGTGCTGCTACGCTCGCTATTGGGGCATACGCAAGCGCCACTCGAGCATGAACGAGGTCAGCTTGTGATGGTAGCGATTGTCGCCAGAAAAGCTCTCTCAGTGTCCTCCTGCGACGTGTGAACACTTGCGTAATCTAGGCAAATGACCCAATCACCCGGTTTTCCACCAAATAGGAGCCGCTCATTCTCCGATTCGCATCCAAACTCTAAGAGATCAAGCCATCAACCGGCCGATCGACCAAGAGAAGCGACAGTAGCGCACCATGGCGACTCCATCCGCATATGTCGCGCTCGTGATCGGATCCACTGGCGCCGTCGGAAGGGACCTCGTCGCCGAGCTCGTGGCCTCTGCCAAGTGCACCAAGGTCATCGCGCTCGCGCGCCGCGACGTACCCGAGAGCGCGTGGGGCGCCACGTTCCCGGCGCTCGACGTGGCGCTCGCACAAGAGAAGCTCGAGGTGCGCACCGTGGACTTCGAGCAGCTGGCGGCGAGCGAGGTGGTCATCCGGCGCGACGAGAAGGTGGACGCGGCGTTCTCGTGTCTCGGCACGACGCGCAAGAGTGCGTTGCGTGTTACGCTTCTTGGAGTGCTCTTCTGATGTCTGATAATGCTGGAGACGCTGTGAGACGACGCCTCTGACGGCCTTTCTCCGGCTTGTGTGTATCGGCAGCCGCCGGATCCGCAGAAGCCTTCCGCAAGGGTGAGTGCGCGAGCGACTTCTGCTGTTCGATACTATGTAGAATCTGGGAGATGGCGAGCTGATGCGTTCGGTGGTGCTGATGTCGTGTGCAGTGGATCTGGAATACACGACGCACTTTGGCGAGGCAGCCAAGGCTGCGAACGTGCCGTTCTTCGGCCTCCTGACGTCCATGGTGCGTCTACTCTGTTGATATGCGGTACGGATGAGATGGTTAACATATCGTTCTACTACTGGTGTGCTGGACCGCCGCAGGGGGCGAACAAGAACAGTTGGTTCCTGTACCCGCAGACGAAGGGCGAGGTGGAGGAGAACATCAAGAAGCTGGACTTCGCGCGCACATCGATCTACCGCCCGGGATTCATTGACCGTGGCGAACTCATGCGCACGGGCGAGATGATCGCGCACTACCTCGTTCCGAGCGTGCGTGGACTCGCTGCGTCGGTTGTTCTATATCGATGCATGCAAGAGTTAACAAGATATGTGTGTGTGCGTCTCTCTCTCTCTCTCTGGTGCGAACCGCTGAAAACACAGATCACGACGAGGGCGATCGCGAGAGCCATGGTTGCCGACTACGAGAGCGGTACCGAAGGCGTGAAGGAGTGGAGCAACTCGGAGCTCAAGAAGTTCGAGCCGCCGAAGAACAGCAAGGGGGAGCTGTGATGTGCATGACGAGGAAGTGGAGCGATTGGCTCGAGAATGAAGTGCATCTATGCGTTGAACTCCTTCACTCTGATATAATGCGCCGCTCTCATCTGAAACGAGAATTGGGTCGAGCATGCTGTAGACATCGTGAGCAGGCAGCACCTGAAGCCTATAGGAGGATATCGATGACGGCAGCAGATCGCATGCGATGTTGACCCGGCCGGTCGGTGGACGTGAACTTGAGGACGCCGAACTTGGACGCTTTCAAAATCGGACATCGAGATCTCAGGAGACTCCGTCTAGTAGCGAAGGTGGAAGGGAGAGTCTGACTGAAGCCGAACTTGAGTGCGTGAATGGATCGTGACCAGATCATGTTCAGACTTGGCTGGTCGGTGCCTCGAGCGCTCGGTGCTCCCCAACGCCGAGGATCAGGGGCGTCTTCGTCCTCATGGACATCCACTCCGAAATACCTCTGCGCAAGTCAGCAGCTCTGCGGGATATCGAGTCACTTACTCCCAACTCGCTTGTGCTGCTGTCGTATCTGCTGTGCGTTCATCACCTCACGCGCGTGTGAGTGTCCACGCCGATTCTATGAAGAAGGTGAAGATGATAGCAACACTCACCGCTCCTGCTTCTGCTGTCTCTGCCGTCACCACCACCACCTCACCCGCCCACCCCCAACACACAGCCTATACAGACACGTCCTTCGGCTGGGCGATTTGCTGGCGCTGCTTGAGACTCGAGGGTCGTGGGATCACTGTGCCGACCGCAGCGTATGCCGAAGTGAAGCACGCTGGTGGATTGGGAGCTCTGTTCCGCCGTTGGTTTTGGGCCGCATTACCGCGCTTCCAGTTGACAGTGGTCCTCACTCCGCCATCAGCTTGCGCTCACCAAGTTTGTTGGAGACTGGTGAAGCTCTCGCACAGGCGAGATCGCCGCCATCGCCACATACTCCATCTACCTGCCTGACCATAGTGCACGTCCAAACTGTGAGTTTGACGTGATATCAGCAGCTCTTCACATACCAACTTCCACATGATTGAGCATTCACGCTCCACCGCACAAATATTCGAGACCCGTGGATCACACGAACCCGTTTTTCAGTTTGACTCACCTGCGCAGCATTCTATTCGCAAAATACATTCGCACCTATCGCATTCTATTCAGATCAAACCCATCCGGCCCATCACAAGACCCACATCGCCAGACCCGACCCGCCGCTGCTTGGCGCGAGCGAGTGCCACCGTCCGCACTCTTAAATCCTCAGCCCGTCGCGCACGCACGCACGCACGCATCCGAGCAGCTCCCACGCGCGCTCGCTCCTCCGCTTCGCCGCGTCGTCGTAGCTACCTACTCGAACACCACCCCAAAATGAGCAGCGACGAGTGCGTGCGCGTCGCCGGCGCCTGCGGCATCTTCGCGCAGTGCTCGGAGCCGACATTGCGCAAGATCTGCGCGCGCGCCACGGCCGTGGCCTTCCCCAAGGGCGCCGTCGTGTACCGGCAGGGCGAGCCGCAGAAAGAGATGCTCGTGGTGGCCGAGGGTCGCGTCGAGAGCAGCAAGGAGATCAGCGGCCAGGTACACGTACTCGGCACGGCCGCGGCCGGCGACTCGGTCGGCGCCAACCACGCGCTCGTACAGGACCCGGCGGCCGTGACCGCCCGGTGCCTCACGCCTGTGCACGGCTTCGCGCTGCCCGCGGACGCGCTCACCGAGGTGCTGGACACCGACCGCGTGGCGTCGCGCGAAGTCATCGTGGGACTCAGCAAGATCATCCGCCACCAGGCGGCGCTGCTGCAGACGCCGCTGCTCGAGCAGCACGCCAAGCCGACGCCGTACTTCGCCATCTCAGCGGCCGCGACGCTCGAGAGCTTCTACCGGAGTGCCATGAACTCGCTTCTCAACGCGCGCCTGACCGGTCAGCCCGTCGCGTCGCTCTTCCCCAACATGGGCATGCAGATCCCCACGCGCGTTGTCTACATCAACGGTTTCAAGGGCATCCGCCACCTCACGGAGAAGCACATCGACCCGGACGCGTACGCTAACCCGCAGCTCGTGCGTCTCGGTGAGGCCATCACGCCGGGCATCGTCATGACCCCCGTGAGTGGCCTGCTCGAGGCCTTCAACGCTGGCCACATGAACCCGGAGCCACTCTCGACCCGCTGGATGCGGGGCTTCGTGCCGCGCTGCGTGCGCGAGGTCATCTTCGGCATCGGGCTCAACCAGCTCTCGGACTACTTCGAGGAACGCATTCCGCAGTCGGCGAGCCCGGCGCTCAACAACGCGCTCGCGAGCCTGCTCGCAGGCGTCGTCTCGGGCTACCTCTCGCACGTGCCGCACAACCTTTCGACGCTCAAGCTCATGAACCCGCAGAAGCCCTACAGCGCGCACATGGCCGACTTCGTCGCGCACTCCAAGTCGCGCGTGCCCGACACGATCCCGCCGCGTGCGCGCTTTGCGGCGGCCGCGGCGCTCGCGGTGCTCTTCCCGCGCGGTCTCACGATCCGCACGACGCAGATCGTCGGCTCCTTCATCATTCTCAACGGCACGATCAACTCACTCAAGGACATCGACCTCGCCAGCGTACGGCGCATCTTCGCATAGGAGTGTTGCATCTTGCGCGTCGCGCCGCCGCCTGCAGCCTTAGAAGCCCACCTTATAATAAGCAAGCAATGCACTGAGAGCGTACGAGTTCACGTTCGTCCGATGTCTATGCTATACGCTACGTGCTATCGTCACTCAAGAGCGGTGTTGCGCTAGCGAGCGGTGCGGGCGGCAGCGGCGACTCGACGCAGAGCTCTACGAGCCGCGTGACGCTCGCGCGCGCGTGGCGAAACACGAACTGGTATGCGGCAAGGTGGCGGAAGAACGTCGTCGACATGAACGCCACGAAGCTCGCGACTTCGCGCGTCGAGAGCGTCGCAGACGCTGGCGGCGGCTGCTGCTGCTGCTGCTCACCGTGATCCTCGTCCTTGCTCTCTGCAGGCGGCGGTGGCGGCATGCGACTCGCCTCGCGCATGCGCTCGCGGAACCTGTCGTAGCACTGCTTCAGCGTTGGCAGGCGGCCACTCTCTTGCTCCATGGGCGTGACAGCGAACTGGAACATCTCGTCAGCGATCGTGAGCACCAGCAGCGCCTTCTCCTCGTCTTCCTCGCTCACTCGCTCGCTCTCGCGGAAGCGCGGGACGCCGGCGCCGTAGCTCTCGCGGCTGCGCGCGAAGCAGAGTACGCCGAAGCACAGATCGACATACGCCGCTGAGCGCGGGTTCGCACCCGCGCGCTGCACGCCGAGCGCCTGCTGCAGTCTCTCGAACGCCTCGGCAGTAGTCGGCGGGTGGTCGTCGGTGCCACCGCCAGGCTGATCGCCGAAGACATGACGCAGGTCGCGCAATGAGAGGAGGTAGGCGCCTTTCGCCTCCACGGGTGGAACTTCGACTGCTTCTGCTACTGGCGGTGGTGGCGCCACTGCGTCTGCCGCCGACTTGTGCAGCGCGTCGCTCTTCTCGGCGGGCGGCTTGACCTGCTTCTTCTCCTTCGCCATGACGTCGTCGAGCTGCACGAGACGCCCGACCGTTCACTCCTTACTACCAACACGCACATAGCAGATTAGCTAGCACCTGACGCCCTTTTGCGTTGACGTCCACTGCAATCGCAAGCTCAACGCGGCGCAAAAGGATCAAGACACTCATTGAGGGAGGGAGCTTAGCAGTCACGCAGCGCAATGCCGCAGCATCCACACGCCTGCTACGAGCGGCAGATTAAGGCTGACTGGCTGGTAACTGCGCGACGAACGCACGCGCAGATCTCAAGAAAGGAAGCTCCTCTCTCTCTCTCTCTCTCTCTCTCTTGCAAAGTCGCCAAAGCGCCTAGTGCGTGTAGAGGTCCGAGACGTCGGACGAAATGGTGTCGTCCGCCGTGATGCGGTGCACGAACTGCTCCGGGATCGGCTTCTCGACGTACTCGTCGCTGCCCGGGCCCGACGGGAACGCCACATTCATCTCCGAGCTCTTGGACGTCACGAACTGCACGTCGCGACCCTCCCACGACACGTACACGAGGCAGCCGTCCGTCTTGTCGATCGCCACCGACGGCACACGGCCCTTGCTCTGCACCTGCACGTTCTTCGAGTTGACGATCTCAATGCTCGACACAGCGTCGTCGAACACGAGCTTCGTCTTCTTGCACGAGTCCAGCACGATGTTCTTCGCCTTGCCCTCGAGCACGATCGTCGCGCCCTCGCACCCGAACACGTACACCTGCTGCTTCATCGTGATGTCCTTCACAACCACGGGCGCCGCCTGCGTCTGGTACTCAATCTGCCAGTTGCCGTTGCGCTGCTCGCACACGGGCGTCTTCGTGACCTTGGGCGCCGCAGCGGCCGCGGGCTTGGCTGCCGCCGCAGGTTTAGCTGCAGAGACGGGCGCCGCACCGCCCTGGAACTCCTTGCGCCACGTCTGCTGCTCCTTGGTGACCTGGCGCAGTCCCGCGGTCTTCCCGCTGCTCTGGTCGATCGCGCGGATGCCCGCGAACACGTCGTTGATGCCAGCGGCAGCAGCAGGCTTCGCAGGCGAAGGAGCAGCCGCAGCTGGAGCAGCAGAAGCTCCTGCTGGCGGCGTGTACGAGGCGGCATCGACACCCTTGGGGTTCCACGTCACGCCGGTCGTGTGCTCGGCCTTGACGTACGCCATGAGCTCCGTCAGCAGCGCCTTGAAGGCCGTGACGAACTCCACCTGCTCCGGGTTGCTCGCCTTGTACTGCACGCGGATCTTGTTCCCCCAGAAGTCGGAGCCGCCCACGTACGACTCGATGAAGGGCTTGGGCGCCGGCTCGACGCAGAGCCAGCCGAGCGCCTGCAGCCCCTCGTTGACCATGTTCTGGTGGTTGGCGAACTCGCTGCGGTTGTCGCGCAGCGCGTTCACCTCCTTCAGACACGCCTGGAGCTCCTTGAGGTGCTCCGGGTTGAGCGTCGCCGGCTTCTTGCACGCGCTCGCGCGCACGAGGTACGTGCGCTGCGCCGCGAACGCCTTCTGCGTCAGCTCCGCCAGCTGCTGCGCGCCGTCGCCGAGCTTCGCGGCCGCCGCGATCACCGGTGGCAAGTACTGCGCCACGTACGCGTCGTATGCGACGATCTGCGGCGCGAGTTCTTCGGCGGGGGCGGCAGCCGCGCCGGCGGGAGACGAGCCGGACGAGCGCGGGCTCGCGAGCGGCGAGCCGGAGATGCCGACCGTCGCTTCGACGCGCGCGAGGCGCGCTGTCAGCTTCTCGAGCAGCGCCTGCAGGGGCTTCACGGCGGCGTCAGCCATTTCGGAGGAGGTGGGGTGGGTGATGATATGCGAGGGGAGAATTGAAGAATGCGGATCGGGTTTTTTGCGATGCCCGGATAAGTGCGAGTGGGGCGAACTGAAGAGAGCCACACAGGCGAGCGCCTCGACTTGGCGACCTTCTTCAGCCTCGACAGCCCCTGAAGCAAGCACATGGGAGCTGTGGCGAAACGTGAACAGCTCAGAAGGAGAGCTGCTGATTGCGCTGTCTCTTCGCGCGTGGATTGGCTCGCAAGAGTCTGCCATCAGCATCGTACTCGCTCATCGAGAACACGTCCGTGGCTGCTTTAAGCGGGCATTTGGTGAACAGAATCGGGTCGCGATCCTCTGGCTGCATGTCCTCGATCGCCCAAATAAATGCTGCTCGAACTCATCGACACGCGAGCCTTCCTCGCAGCACATGAACTCGTTGTTTCAGAAGCGGACGCGCTCTGTGATACTGAAGCTTCCAAGCATGTAAGCTTGGGAGTCTCGGATCACGCACTGCTGTCCATATAAACACCACAAGTGGAATCTGTAGTCTCACGATGATAACACGGTGGAAGCACTGGACGTACTTTGGTGTGGCGATGCACCGCAGTCTCGACCAGGTAGAATTGAACACAAGGCAGTATGTGGCGAATTTTGATCCTGCTCGAGGTCAGCTAAGATCATCATGCGCTGGCCGAGCAAAGCAGCTTTTGCCACACCAAGGGCGATCTGAGCAAACGAAACCACAATCAGTTGTGTGTGAGGTTGGTGTGTGCATACCTTGTCATGAGTCAAGGCTTAGATGCTCAAGTAAAGCAGTGTTTGGTTTCACTCGATTAGTTTGAGCAGTTGAGCAAACCCCGCATCAACAGAATGAGAGCGTTCTAAGATCGCACCACGCCGAGGGCGTGATGGCGGGGAGCAGTCCAACATTTGGCTCGATGTGCGACTCGATGCGACACGTGGATGGATCGGAGAGCGAGTTACTCAGGTCCTCGGATAAAGGCTCGCTTAGCGCTTCTGGTAGCAGGTCGCGGGTGCATGACGCAGGTGGCTCGTGCGGTGGTGGTGCCGTTCGTGGCGGAGACGCGTGAGGGTCGGGAACGTCGAGGTCGCGGTCGAATCTCCATTTGTGGTCCGACTCGTCGTCCGAGCAGAGTGGCGTCACGCTCGGGGAAAGCAGCGAGATCGCTGGCATACATTCGGCCTGCGTTCTTGCTTTGCTCTGTTTGGCGAAATGAGTAGCTGAGCAAGCGAGCGAGCAGGACTAAAGGTGGCTGCAAGCACGAGGCATGCTCAGTCGAAGGCGAAGACAAGAACCAAGATGCATTCGCTGATTTCTGTAATCTTCGCGAATTTGCCTTATCCATTAAACAAAAGAACTCATTCGAAGACTTCCGGTCTCGCCCAAGTAACCAAGTTCGTGGAGGAGCGACAGTGCGAGGATTGCGAGTACCGTCGGAAGGATGGCTCGATATCGTGTGCAGCAGTTTGGCAATCCCAACTGAGCGCGCTCGACCACCTTTCTCAATTTTCCAGCCCCATCTTCGGATAGCTAGACGCCGAGTCGGCTTTTAGCGTCAGATGCGCCGCTTTCACGTTGAACGGCAAAGCGTAACCTGCATTTGCGAAGATATCGACAGTCACCGGATTAGTCGTCTCAAAGGAAGTCGCCGGGCCGTTTATCAGCGATCGCGCGTGTGGCTTTCTGGGCGAGATCGAGCGATCGATGCGAGCGAGCGAGCGAGCGTGCGAGCGTGCTTCACCACCGGGGTCTAGCCCCAGTGGCTGGAAGAGTCCTAGCCTGAGCTGTTAGGGTTCTAGTAGTTGTCAACCTGAAGGGCAATGAATGCCACGGCGAATGAGAAGCGGAAAATCGCGCATCCAAACATTTGATGAGATCGCTTGTGCGTAAAGAAGATGGAGATGGAAAAGAAGGCGCTCGCTCGCTCGCTCGCTCGCTGCCGCCACCACCCTCTTGCGCTTTGCCTTCTCTGCTCAGCAACGACAACAGCCTTGATGACAGAGCGTGCGGAAAGCGATGAAGTCACTTTTCGCGTTCGACTCGCACATACAAGTCGCAAGTACTCACATCCACTCGATCGAGAAGGGACAGTAGCATACTCCCATCAAGCCACCAGTCCGAGCATAGTGAAACCAGGTCATTTCTCCTACCAGTTTAATTCTCTGCATCTGAATCTCCCAGTGCTCGAAATAGCACATCGTGCGCTAGCGCGTCAGCGGAGACAAAGCGAGAAAAATGCGTTGGAAATCGAACAATGGTTCTTTTAAAACCAACAACAGCGATAGCAGCAGTGGCAATAGCAGCAGCAGCAGCGCAATCGCCATGCGCACGCGCAGCCGCCAGCGCGCCACCAGCGACCACTCGACCGCTAGCATGAGCATGAACGTGCAGGTGACGACCACCACGACCACCGTCACCACCTCTGTCACCAGCAGCGGCGGCCGCCTGCACACGTTCGAGCGCCTGCACCAGGAAGGCTTCGCGTACCTCGCCGACAACTCGTACATCCGCTCGGGCTACCGGCTCAACTACTCGGTGCGCGACTGCTTCCGCAGCCTCTTCGAGCTGCACAACGAGACGTTCAACGTATGGACGCACATCGTCGGCTCGCTCATCTTCGTCGCGCTGCTCGCGTACCTCGCGCTCTCGGGCGACGCGCTCGCGCGTGCCAGCGGTGCGTATAACGCGATCAACGGAGCGCCGGATGACTGGAGGCTCGCGCCGCCCGCGTGGTGCGCTCCGGCGCCCGACGCGCTCGTGTCCGTCGGCCACCACACGCCGCGCCTGTTCTTCGCGACGACGTTGCCCGAGCACTGCGGCGCGCGCAACATCGGCGGTGGAAGCGGTGGCGGTGGCGGGTCGCTGCTGCTCTTCGGGCACAAGCAAAAGTACTTGGAGGTGGCGGGCGTGATCTTCGAGCACAGCCTGCACCAGATCCCGAGCCTCGAGCGCTTCCACGACATCCTGGAGCAGAACGTGGGCGGCATCGCCGAGAGCCTCGCGCTGCACACGGAGCAGCTCCAGGCCGAGCTTGTGGTGCTCCGGGACCGGCTGGCCAACGTAACCGACTATGAGCAGGTGCGAATCGTCAAGGAGAGCCTGCACGCGCGCGTCGACGGCTTCTCGTCCTTGCTGCAGACGCTCGCGAGCCACGTCGGTGCCGACCTGACGCTCAAGTACGCTGTGGACGAGCTGCGCGGGCTCGCTGACAGCGTCCAGAATGGGCTTCACATCATGACGACCGCCGTTGACGCGCACCACGTGCCGCACTGGCCGATCTTCGTCTTCATGGTGAGCGCCGTCATCTGCCTCACATGCAGTGCCACGTTCCACCTCATGTTCGTGCACAGCAAGCCGGTCTACTTCTTCCTCTCGCGCCTCGACTACGCCGGCATCACGATCCTCATCGCCGGCTCCTTCTACCCGCTCATCTACTACGCGTTCTACTGCCAGCCGTGGGCGCAGCGGCTCTACCTCACGTCGATCACGGTCATGGCGGCGCTCACGTTCGTGGTCACGCTCATGCCGGCGTTTGCGACGCCCAAGTACCTCTGGTTCCGCACTGGCATTTTCCTCTCGCTCGGCTTCTACGGCCTCGTGCCTGTGTCCCACCTTGTGTGGCACTTCGGGCTCTTCGACCCGCATGTGACGGTCATGATCGGGCCGCTGCTGCTCATGGGGCTGCTCTACACGCTCGGCGCGATCATCTACGCGACCAAGTTCCCCGAGCGCTTCTACCCCGGCCGCTTCGACGTCTGGTTCTCGAGCCACCAGCTCTGGCACATCTGCGTCGTCGCCGCCGCGCTCGTGCACTTTGTCAACGCGCTGCAGCACTACAAGTGGCGCTGGAACACAACGTGCGATGTGTAAGCAGGCGCTAGCGACGACGCTGGCGGCAGCGCAAGTAGGTAGGCAGACATAATGAGGAGCAGAGCTACGTACAGTGTACCGTGTTCACTCAATGCATCCCCCTCACCCCCTCCATTCTTAGCTCTCGAGGTCAGTCGAAGTCCCTCCCCTTAGTAAGCATGCCGGAGCGCGCGAGCAAGCGCGAGGACGAGATTGAGACGCAGGTGCGTGCGACGTCGCGGATGAGCTTCGATGTCTACGACACCTTTGCGTCGTTCGAGAGCGAGCTGGCAGCCACTGCGAGCCCCAAGTCCCAGGCGCGGGGAATCGCGCGCAAGTCGCCGAGCTTCTGCTCGCCATCACGCGGCTGCCTTCGACACCCCAACTTCAAGACGCTTCCACGCTCCGAGGACGCGGCAGCGATCAGAGCGGAGGCAGCGCAACGCAACGACGCCATCCGATCGCCCTACCGCGCGCCGAGCGACCACCGCTTCCGACTCGAGTCCCCACCGACCTCGTGGGTCGTCGAAAGCACAGACTTCCGCACCAACTTCGCACTGCCGAGCAATCAGGACCTGCGCCGACGAACTGCACTTGATCAGGTCGGTGGTATGCGAGTTTGCATATCGCCAACTCGCGTGAGTTCGTATATAGTGATCATATGTACGGGTTTGGCGGTGTGTGTGCGTGTGCATCAACCAGGAAGGTTTCTTCGGTCCGGCGCAGGGCGAAGAGTTGCTGCCCGTGTCTACGTGCTTCCAGCAGTCCTTCGAGCAGCAACAGCAACGGCAATGCAAGACGTCACAGCAAACTCCTCCTCAGGTTGGATCAGATCGAATCTCTCGAATGTCTGTACATGAAGAAGGGAGAACCAACTGCTACCATTGCATGCAGGGCTTCCAAACGCGCGTGCCGCACACAGCACGCAAAAGTGCCAATGTGGAGCTCCGGCAGGAGAAGATCCTGGATCAGGGGGGACTAATGCCAGATCTGCACGAGATTCGCAACCACAAGTTCCGAGACGAGGTGTGTGTTCATGCTGTTGCTAGCTCAAAGAGGGACTCGGATGTGGCTGATCAAACAGAGGCTTCTCGATCCTGTTGTGTGCGCTGTGCAGGCCGTACCGTCGACGCCGTTCGAGACCAAGTTCAAACCCATTGCGTTGTACAAGCCGATTGGCGCAGAATTCGAGAAAGAAGTAGGTCGGAGATCATCAAGAAGCCCCACGCAGCGATGTTAGCCTCACGGCGGATATATGCAACACACTTACAACATGCAAGTAGATTAAGACACTGTGACGACTTCAAGATGCAGGGCGAGCACAGAATTGTGATAACAGCGAACTCCGACGTGCGGCACAACGCAGAATACCTTGTATAAGGACTAGCGTCCTGCATCCTGCGTCTCTCAGTATCGAATGGTCAGCGCAGCGCGAGCTCGTCGTTCACTTCAGCGCCGGATCAGTGGTCTTCGCAGACGACGGTGCATCAACGAAATAGCCGACGCAGGACCGAGTTCCCGATACTCGGCTGGAGCTTGATTCGTCTCGGTCGCTGCACACTTGTCTCGGTGAGGGTGTAGATCGTAGCAAGGTACGGAAGTACTCCGCGGATCTCCGTCAGCGCTACTTGTGCGACATCTTGCGCGAAGCTGTCGTTCTGAAGGTCGCTCAGCGTCAACGCGAAGTTACTAAGCAGTCCCGAG
>JAASFZ010000312.1:0-20967 GCA_023334075.1 Globisporangium nunn | reverse complement strand
TCGCGAGGGAGCTGGCTGCAAAGTCTCTGGAGTCGTGCTTGAGCATGAGCAAAGCCAGCGGAAGTACCGTCGTTCCACTTGATCTCGAGCAGCACTTGAAGTTCTGTCTGTTCCGTCGCCAGAGCACCTTCGCCGCAAAGTGCCGTCTCCAGATCATGAAGTGTGACCTCGCTCAGAGTCGCTTCCATGCAGTCCTTATGCAGAGTGAAATCGCAATGCGCGAATGCCGCGAGAACGGCGAAGACCACGTGTCCGAACAGCTCCTCGCTCTGAGATGCCAAGCGCTGGTGTTCACCGGTCAGCGCGACGACGCAGAACGCGAACTGGAGGAGCTGCGGGTGGCTGCAACGACGCGCTTTACGAACTGCAGCCTCGGATTTGCGCGGACGCTGCTTATGACTAGCACGGTGTTGCGCGCTCGAGTGTTGCTCACGGCGAAACCTGAGCTTCTCGACACTGTTACGGATCGTTTGGTCGAGGCGGAGCAGGTGCTGGACGGTGTGCTCGAGCGTGACGGATGGATCGGAGTCGAATGCGATGTAGCGGAGCCTCGAGCGGAGAAGCGTCTGAACCTGTATCGTCCTGCGATCGTCACCTTTGTTCTTGCGAAGGCGGCGTTGGCGCAGGCGCTCGTTGAGTGCAACATCAATCGTGCATCCGAGACGGTTGCGGAGCGGCAACGTCGGGTGCTTCGCACAGTCGACATGGGACTTCGAGCCGCGCTGCACACGACGGGACGAGTCGGGTTCGCAGTAGCTCAGCTTCTGCTCCTGAAAGGATCCACGCTGAAGAAGATGTTGATCAACCACCGCGCGCGAGTCGAGCACGCTCAGAAAAAGCATGCATCAAAGCATCCAAAGAGCAAATCTATCGATAACGACAACCACTACGACCATGACAATGGCGCTTTCGGAGAGCTGCTTGATGAAACACGTGCCGCTCAGGTCTTCGAGGATGCGGTAGCGAGTCTGACAGCGAGCGCCGAGACATCGATGCAAAGCGGAGGATACGATCGCCGCCTCGTTCGCACGGCGCTAATCGAGCTCGTTGATCTCTACGGCCACAAGCTAGTGATTGGCAAGGAAGATGAGCACGTCCAAGCGGCTTTCCACTACCTGCATCTCGCGCTTGCGACGCACGGTCACGAGTCCGTGCTCTTTGAGACACTGGAGCTGCACAGCGGTGTGGTCACGTCCACAGACAAGTTGCCGCCATTCATCTCGTATGCGATCTCCACCTCCTCGGACAGACCGGCTACGTCGCCGAGTCCGGACAGCAAGAAGACTGAGCCTCCAGCTAAGAAAGCTGGAGTTGCTGCTCCATTGGGAGGTGGCGATTCTGCTCGCTGTCCGCCACTCGATGTCACGCGTCTAATCAACTTCTACCTGCGACTCCAGCGGGAGCAACATGTTCTGCCTACCCATTGCAGTCTCCAGCAGGATTCGGTTCAGTATCTACACTCGTTCCTCCTGCAGAATCACTCGAGTTACGCCAAGAGCTGCTGCTTGCCGGGACTTCCGAAGGTGCCTTCCGAAGACCCGGAGATCAAGGCAAGCCTGGTTTGTGTGCAGTGGGGAAGAGACCTCACACCAGCACTTCCCGTGTTTCCGTCCGATGACGACAAGACAAGTCTCACGACGCCGCGCCTGACGACATCAAATCTTACGATGTACTTCACGCTGGGAACCACTCGAATCGACATCCTATGCGGCGAAGACCACGTGGCCGCCGCGACGCGCAGGATGGAAGCCTTCCTGCACGCACCACTGCTGAGCAAGAAGACTGGGCTGGACGAGGCCCACGTGGGCGGCATCCGCACGCGGCTGAGTCGCCTTCGCACCGAGATGGAGGACGACGAGTCTCTGGTCATCGACCGCAGCCTGTTCGAGAGCGACCTGCGTGGCATTCTTCGCAGCATCCAGCTCTTCCTCTGTCCGGATCGCGCCGCTACGAGCCACCATGAAGCGCGGCGCGAGCATGCCAGTGTGGACACGAGCTCCCAGCCGCCGGCTATGCCGCTCTTGCACGACATCTTCGGCAACCCCATCCAGCTCTCGTGCGCACTGGACACGGTGCGCAGCCTGGAGAAACTGTTCACAGTGACAAGTGGCATTAGCACAGCCGATAACGTGCTCTGCTACTTCCTCCGCGACCTTCTCGAGCAAGACGAGACGAAATGAGCGGGCAGCTCAGTGTTTATAGGTGAATCGAGTGCTGTCTGCCTGCCGTTTACTCGTTTGTGTCCATAGAAGCCGATGTGTTCTTGCTGCGATAATACTCGTTGAAGTCGAACTGGGAGATGAGAAACGACAGTCCCTGCGAGCCTCTGTACACAGACCACAACACAAACCAGCCACACCGTCAGATCTTCTCACGCCAAGCGCGAAAAGCACACACGAGAAACGGAACGCACCCTTCGGCTCGAGCCTTGACCATGTCGAGGAGCGCCGCCAGCTGCAGGTTGTAGTTGGTCGTGATATCTTCTATGTGGCGCACAATCTTCGAGCCCGGTCCGAACGCTCCGCTTCGGTTTTTCTCCGCGAACGCCTCGCTCTCGGACGTTCCCCACGATCCCTACAGAAAAAGGACACGATTTGTTCAGCCATCTGATGCTGTCTTGTATGAGACTTCTCGGGAACGCAGACCTCGAGAGTTCTCTGCTCGATTGTTTGCTGCCGCTTCTTCTCCTCCTGGACCTCGCGCTGCGCTGACGTGTACAAGCTCTCTTGCGCCTTGGCGAATGTGATGATCGTGTCGAAGATCGCCTTGAGCTGTGTCAGCAACGCTCGCGAGTCTTTCGCCATGAAGCCCTGCAAACGTACAACCCCAAACTGTCAGCAACTTGCTCAGGCGAGGAGGTCCCTCGTGCATACGCCACACTCAGCAGCAGGAACGAATGACAGCTGCACGTACATTCTTCTTGATCGCAGCGATGTACTCTTCGTGGCTGTCGATGAGCTCGTCCAGATCTCTTGCGGCCTTCAGATCTTTCACGAGTTTGTGCCACGATGTCTCGAGAACCTGCGCGGTAGGCAAAGGAAGAAGTGTTGTAGGTGATCAACACTCGATCAGCAGAACTGCGGCGCTGCTCACATCGGAGCACAAAGCGGCACTCTACCTCGAACATCATGTAGTTGTGGACTTTCGAGATGAAATGGATCATCTCGGACCGCAGTAGCTGGCACTTGTGGATGAGCGAAGTGATGCTCGGCAAATGCCTCTGACAGGACGGCGTCCACCACACAACAACCGTTATGCACAACTGTGACATCACATCACATACGCACCATGCTGTAAGGCTGCTATGCTCACCTGAATCGATCGCAGATGCATGTCCTTGCCCCAGGACCCGGAGAGTGCGTGCTCGACTCGCTTCAGCCGCCACAGGAAATGGAAGATGCGCTGGTACTGCATCATCGCCGCCTCGTTGATCACGGTGTTGATCGGAGACGTGAGCTTGTAGTGGAGCGAGAAGATGTCCCACCCCGTATCGCCTAGCAATAGATCAGCAAATGCACGTGAGCAACCCGCACAGCAATTACCAACCAGCCAGCCATGCACAAGGTGAACGGACGAACCGGAAGAAGCATGGAGAAGCTCAACATCCAGCCGCGCGAGGATGTCCGCGCTCTGGATTCATGCGAGTACAGAGAGAAGCGAACACGCATGAGCAATCGATCTCCTGTTATCCCAAGTCAACTCGAGCGCACGAACGAACCTCGAACTTCGCATTCGACGAGTTCAGCGCGGTCTCCAAGACGTTTGTCAGTGTGTGGCGATAGATTTGCGTGGCTCGCTTCGACAGTTCGGGACCCAAAAGATCCATCAGGTACTGGATGAAGTCGCCCTGAGTACCGCACAAGCAGCGACAAGTCAGTAGCTGCACTCGTCTATCGTTCGTCCAACCACATGATACCCACACAGTCCCCTGCATGATGATGCTCAACAAAAAGAAACACCCACCTGTCCCAAGAGCAAATAGCTCTTCAGCGCGCGGCAGTGGTCGAGCAAGTGGTACTTGTCGTTCAGTCGCCGAATGAGGTAGTCGTTTGTCGACGCTGATACTTTCTCGATCATCACTTCCAAGTTGACCAGTTCGGCGAAGTGCACGCCATCGTCTTCCACTTCGGCACCTGCACCCATGATATCTTCCCCAGAATCCATGATCCACTACAGCAGAACACAGCCAACCGTCAGAATGCAACGGAAGTAGCAGAGGAGGAGGTAATCTGCAGACAAAGATGCAGCCGAGCATTTGCCACGCACGTCAGTGTTCCCGCAGCACTGGCGAATGAAGTTGATACTCTTTCCGATCACCAGGATCTTCTTCGCCAAGTCTCTGCGATAATCAATCAAAGCGTATCAAGTCTAAAGTCACTAAAAGGAAAAGCAGCGCGAACTGAACTCTATCGCGGCACGCACTGGGAAATGAACGTCGGCAGCATCTTGTCGTTCAAACGGTACTTGTTCGCCCATAACTGATCGTCCGGGGTGTTCGGATCTGCCACCACAAAGAACTCGCCCTGAAGAAAGTCAAAGAATTGACATGTTAATCAGCAGAACTCAGCGAGAGGAATGACTTGCGGACTCGGCGATCGCACATACATGGGTGTCTTCCAGCTCGCCCTCGAACACCCAGCGCCGGATCATGCGGAAGATTGGGGCGGCAACGCGCTTCATGACGCTCTGGACGTAGCGAGATACCGCCGGGTCGCCGTGCAAGATGTGTGAGTGCACGCCAGAGGCGAGCGCGCCACCGCGGAGACCATCCACGCTGTCCATGCATGCAATAATCCTAGAGTGAGCACTGCATAGCGCGAGTCACAGCAGTAGCATTAACAACTATCTACCTGTCGATCAGACGTGCCATGAGGCGCATCTTGTCCAGCGGGTCTTGCGTCCACACGAGGAGCTTCCGGAGGGAGAGCTCGCTGAACGACCGCTCGTGTGGCTGCTTCGTCTCTGCGTCCTCGTCCACCTGAGACGCCAGCACTGCGATCAACCGAAAGTAGTCGGACAGCTCGATGTTGAGCACGTGGCAGAAGCTCTGCCCGACCTGCTCGTACAGACCAGCAAAACAAGTGGGCGTTAGATGCGCAACGTTCATTGTTACTGCACTCCCCTCACACAGCAGCACAATCCAACTCGCTGACCACTCCGAACGAGAGCTCCTCGCGGTGGTGCTTGAGGAACTTGGAGATCTTGCGGTAGAACCAGCCGAGCTCGCACAGCTTGTGGATCAGCTCGCGCATGGCTGTCCGCATTTCATTTCCATTATTTTGCCAGTCAGTACGCTGAAAATGACAGCACGAACCACACACAACGCGAGCTGCTTCACGCAGCTGTCGCAACGCACGGGTTGGAACGCCAACGCTTCGTGTGATCTGGAATCGATCTGCCGCCGCGTCAAAGTACAAGTATCGCGAGTCGATCGCCTGGAGCGCGTACAGCACGTCGCGCAGCAGCACCTCTTCCGGCACCTCGAAAGACGATAGGCCACCGAAAACATTGCCTCCGCCATTTGACGCGCGTGCCGCAGCTCCCGTGGCACCGACCGTAGTCGGCGACGGCGGCTTGTTCTTGGCTTTCTGGGGAGCAATCCCGACCGCGAACTTGAACGAGTCCTCGAGCGAGTCTACTTCGGTCCGCGGCGCCTGTTTGGTCGCTTCCGGCGCCGCTGTAAACCGCGCGTGCTGCGTCGCCTGGGTGTCTGGATACCGAGAGGTCGAGGACGACGGAGCGTACTTGCCGATACTCAGATCTGAGACATCAGGACCCGCCGCGGACGGTTCCTGGTGGACGCGCGGCGGCGGGGTCGAGTCCATGAGTCCGTAGAGCAGCAGCAGCGCCTCGCTGCGGAAGAGGAAAACGCACGTTAGCACTACAATAGATTAACAGCAGCAGCAGCGCAGGACAGCCGTCGCACTTTTTCCTGTTGAGGTTCTTGATCTTGACGAAGCGCGAGTAGACCTCATGCAGGCGGCCTATCGTCTGCTCGGGCTTGTCGTAGTAAAGCGGCGCGTCCACGATGATCTTACGCTTCATGCGCTCGAGGATCGTCAGCTGTGTGTAGCATAGCACGTAGCAAACAAACGCTCGGTCAGCACCTTGGCGGACGCTCCTTATCAATAAGCGACAGGCGGGTGGGTGGTGCGCACCGAGTCGAGCGCAACATCGGACGCGGGCGTGTCGCTGAGGCGGATGACGGTGCGCCGCGTGGTCATGGGCGACGGCGCGCCGTGCACGTTTGCCAGCAGCTTGTCAATCAGCACGCTGAGCTCTCGCGGGCTGCGGTTGCTACTACTGCTGCTACTGCTGTTGTTGGCACTTCGGCGCGAGGAGAGCGATACGGCGGCCGCCGACGCTGTCGAAGCCACGGACGATGTCATCGACGGCGGTGTCGGCGGCGGCTTGGAGAACGGTGAGGCCGACGCGGGAAAGCTGCTGTTACTGCTGCTATTGCTGTTGCTTGTGCGGACGCCCGGCGCGAAAGAAGGTGCCGACGCGACGCGTGTGCGAGCGGACGGCACGGATGGAGGCGGCGGTGGTGGCGGCGCGTTGGAGGATACGGAGCTGCCGCTGCTCCGCTCGGCACGGAGCTTCAGCCGAGCGCTCATGCTTGCACGCTCCATCTCGATTTTCAGCGTGGATCAATTAGAAATACAGTAATAATGGGCGAAAAGCAACAAACTCCGCAGCATCCAAACAGTCAGCAATAATGGCACAAGCCATTCTAGCTCAATAGCGAGAGTTATTGACACAATCGCACATAAGCGATTGCATTGAGCAGAAAGCGACTGCGGAAATTGCAGCAGCCAAAATTATGGCAATGAGAATAACTCAATAAGTGAAGCCATTCGATCAAAGCATCCAATAGCAATTTCGATCGGATAACGAAGATGGTAGTTCGTGAGAACTGAGGCGAGAATTGCAAGGAAGGATACGTGTAGCTGGGTACCTGTCCCAAATACCTCACCGCGGCAATTTACTCGGCGCGCAGCTTCGTCCGCATATTCGTTGTCCATCGGATCCACTGGTAAAACTTGAATAATGCAGAGCTTGATGCATCTTTGTTGCAATAGGTTCGTCGGCAGAGAGTCAAAGAGTGCTAGCACACAATAACAAACGGTATTGGAGAGACAGAATATTGTGTGCAACCCACAAATATCTGCGAGTCACCGAATAGACCGGCTGCAACATAACATCCAGGCATTTACGAGAGGCAAACAGGTAAGCGAAAGAAGCTCGACCATGATCTGCGCAAACCAACGATATCCAGAGAAACGGAACCATGTCTGGTGTAGTTGAAGTCGCGAAGGTGCAAGCTCGAAATGGCTTCTGATCCAGCAGAAAGAGATCATGTCTACGCGGTGCCAGGCAGTAGCTTTCAATTATCCAGCTGTCTCTTACATTGTATACTGCACACGAAACCGGTTGCAATATACAATTCAGATATACCAGACAATCGCAGTTGGACTAAAAAATACTGACATATACAAATATCAGATAGGACAATTGACCATGCAATTCTGGAGGTCTGCCTTTATCAACAATTCCAGGAATCAACAATACTGACAAGCCCGCTCTTTTACAAATGGAAATCTCGGCGACTAAAGTCTCCACAATCGGCGCACCGCATCGCTTATACGCAGCTTTGAAAGTCCGAGCGCGTATAGTCACGTTGCGTAATCTCTCGATCAATGAGAGAGACATCTGATGCGAGAACGAGAGTTGTTACAACAGTTACTCAAGTGCACTACATTTTGCCGACAGATTCCAATATATCGCTCTTATTGCCTCTGCGAAAACTACCATGACCTCCAAATATACGCAACCTCGTCATGCAGATTTAGACTCGATTCAAAGCAAGCAAATATTCCAATGGCTATTACGTAAATACTACAGTGCAACTGTGATGAGAGTGGCTGGTCAAATCTAGGCTGTTCCTGCGCCGTCACCTGCTTTGGCGCATCTGACTCGAGAAAGGTGCGTGAGAGCGCCAATCATCTCCGTGAATGAAATGATGTTTTTTTTCTGTTGAAAGTATTCCTCGCGATGTAATTGCTGTCTATTTATTTCTCTGAGCTAAATGCAGAAATATAGCAAGCTCGGCAAACAGCCTTCTCGATCCCATCAAATCGCATGATTCAACAACAGTGTACAAATTTCAAGTATGCATGTCATCTCAAGCTGGAGTCTTTGCCTGCCAGTCAGTCGTACTTACGGGAGGGAGTAATTATTTTTCAGCAAGGTCAAAGCACGCGAACGAGCACGAGCACGTCTCTCTTGACGTCCATCAGCAGCAGCGCCAGCAGCAGCTTCTTCCGAGCAGTCAACTGACGACATGGGCAGACGCGGCGCTGGACGGCGGCTGAACGACCAGGAGCGCATGGAGATCTTGGACCAGATGGCGCGCGAGCCCAAGGTGAAGAACGTGGACCTGGCCAAGCAGTACGGCGTGTCGGAGGGCGCGATTCGCAAGCTCAAGCAGATCAAGGACACGATCCGCGACCGGTACGTGCTCGGCAACGAGCACAACCGCGACAAGCGCAAGCGCGGCGGCTTCCGGCGCAACGCGCAGTTCGAGCAGGAGCTCTACGAGTGGATCTGCCGCATGCGCGAGACGCAGGCGTATCAGCTCATCCCGCTCACGCAGACGGCGGTGCGCCAGCAGGCCATCCTGCTCGCCAAAAACTACGAGTCCATGGCCTCGTTCAAGGCCTCGCCCGGCTGGTTCGCGCGCTTTTGCTCGCGCCACCGCCTCGACCCGCCCATGGCGCCAATGCGTGACCTCGACGCGATGGCCGCCGAGGCGGAGGCGGCAGCCGCGAGCGCCAACGCCACGCTGCTGGCGTCGACCGCCATGGCCGGCGCGATCAGCGTCGTTGACGGGAAGCTCGCAGGCGCCGAGGGTGACGCGGCGCTCGTGCTCGGCTTCCCGCAGGGCGTCGACGCGATGCAAGCGCTCGTCGGCACTGACGACGACCATCATCACCACCACCACCACCACCACCACCACGCTGCGATCGCTTCTGCGACCGCGGCAGCGGTGGCTGCTACTGCTGGTGCGGCGGGCGACGTTCCTGTTGCGGTCGAGATGCAGGGGCACGCGGAGCAGGTGGAGGAGAAGATCAACGTCGCCCCCAGTAACGAAAGCGTCGACGTGGACCTCAACTGCCCTGAAGCCATTGTCGAGGAGCAAGCAGCAGTGAAAGCCGACCCCACTGTCGCCGCACCAGAGACGGCGCCGCCCCAGGCAGAAGAAGCGCCGTCTGCTCCAGCGTCGCCGGTGAAGGCAGAAGACGCAGGCTCGAAGCGTTCTGCTCCCAACTCGGAGACCAAGCAGCCCGCGAAGGCGCAGGTGTACACGGAAGATGAGATCTTCAGCCTCGGGCTGTGAGCAGGAGCTCTCGTGCTACTCCGCGAGCAGCACGGCAGTTTTCACGGCAGAACAGCAAAAAGAGAGAGAACCGAGGCAGGATGAGCTCAGACGCCACTTGTGTGTTCCATGGAGTGGCTTTCGCAGAGCAGGACAGCAGAGCCGCAGCCAGCTCGATCGCACACCGCACATAATATGTATGTACACTTTGAGCCACCTCGTCCTCCCTTCGTGATCCACGATAATGCGTGCACGTGTGCAACACTGAAGCAGGTAGATTGAGTGTGAGCTCGTGGGAATGAATGGAAGAGGGCTATGCATTCATCGTTCATCCCTGCTCGCTTGCATACAGTAGCAAGCGAACCAGAAAGCTGCACCACTAAGCGCCGGCTGGCGCATTTGCCTGCCAGCCTGAACTGGTCATCGTCGCTGATCTCAGTTACTGCGCAAACAGGTAAATGGCCGGCTTGCCCGGCGACGCGGTCTCCAGCTTCTTGACGTCTGCGTTCGGGATCTCCTCCGTGATGTCGAAGAACTGGCCATGACGAAGACATTCAATCGATCGAATCGGGTTAGATATCGGGTGGAGCGAGAAGCCGACACAACTCCACATGATGAAATACAGCGTATTGTACCTGGATGTCTTCCAGCTCAAGCGAGCCCACAAGGTACGCCTTGTTCGACGACAGCACCTCCTTCTGGTTAAACGGCATACTGGTCGCATCAACGTGCAAGCGAATCCACGCAAGAGCCAGCAGTTGGTCAGTCAGTTTCGTCTGCAGCAAACTTCCTCGCACACGCAAAAAAGTGCGGCAACGCACCGCAGCTCCAGCGCCTCCTGGCCGCGGATCGCAACCTCCGACTTGACGAACGCCGCGAACTGCATCACGTTCTTCGTCAGCTTCTTCAGACTCTCGTCCTTTGTGATCTCGTCCTTCAGGAGCTTCATAAAGTCCGCCGGGAAGTCCTTCGTCGCCGTGTCGAACACCGAGTTCATAAAGACCAGCACTTTCTGCTGCCACTCCGGGAATTCCGACGACAGGTACACGTGCGCATGCGTGATCTTCGCCGCCTCCGCCGCCGGAGCAGCCGGACCCTTCTTGCCCTTCTTCTGCGGACCGCTACCCTTCGACAGCGCTTCGCGGAACGAGCGCACCGTCTTGTTCAAGAAGTCACCGGCGCGCAGGAGCGAGTAGTCCACCTCGAACGCCTCCGGCCACAGCGCAGTCGACACGAAACCCTTCTTGCCGATCAGCGACCAGATCTGCTCGCAGTAGTGCGGCGTGATCGGCGACAGCATCACCGTCTGCGCCTCCATGAAGCGGAAGATCACATCGCGGTGCATCGCCACGTTGCTGCGGATGCAGATGTCGCGGTACGTGTCACGCGCGATCTGGAACTCGAAGAACCCGACGTGGAGACCCTCGCGCCACTGCATGACGTCGTAGAATTTGGCCGTCTCGTTGATCAGGTGGCTCATCTGGTGCATGAACACCTGGTCGTTGAAGTTCAGCTCACCCGTGCGCAGCGACGCCGCCTCCTCGACCGTCTTCTTCACCCACTCCTCCTCGGTCGTCAGGCGCAGGATCGCCATGTTGCACGTGTCGAGTGCGAAGTTCGCGTCGTCCATGCCATCTCCAGCATCAGCACACGCGAAACGAGTCGCGTCGGCGCCAAACTCCTCTGCGCAGTCGCGCACCGTGAGAAAGTTCCCCATCGACTTGGACATCTTCTTGCCGTCCACGAGCACGTGGCCATTCGTGAAGAAGCTGCGCGGCCACTTCGACGGGTCGTCGCGCCAGATCTCCGCATGGTTGTACAGACTCATCGTCAGGTGGTTGCGGATCAGGTCCTTGCCCGACGCGCGCACGTCCACTGGGTACCAATACTCGAACTCGGCGCGCAGCTGCTGCAGCACTGCAAGCGGAATCGTCGAGTCCGTCGGCGGCGAGTGGCGCAGGAAGATGTAGTCGAACACTTCCTTCGTCAGCTGCTCCGGCTTAATGCCGTGCGGGCCGAGCTGCGAGCCGTCCAGGTTCGCCTGCAGGTGGTGTGCGATCGTGTAGTACGCCATGTAGATCGTCGAGTCCGAGAGCGACTCGACGACGAACTCCGGGTCCCATGGCAGTCTCGTGCCCAGACCAGCCTGACGGCACGGCGCCCACTCCTTCAGCCATTCCAGCGTCGCCTTGTACTCGCCCAGCGCGATCGGGTTGTACGCGCTGAACGCCTTCGAGTCGCTCACGTGCTTCAGCACGCGCTCCTTCCAGTCCTCCGCGCCGTACGTCAGGTACCACTGGTCCAGGTGCGCAACCACGCACTCATCCCCGCTGCGCGACATCACCAGCGACTCGGGCTCCCAGTACGGGATCGCCTCGCCCGCGTTGAACAGGTCCTGGCGCGCGAGGTCCTTCGCGTCGCACACCTTCATGCCCTTCTGCGCGCCGACGAGCATCACACCCTCGTAGAAGCCCTTGAGGTACACCATCTCCTTCGCCTTCGCGAGCTTCTCCTTGTCGTTCTGAGACACGATCTTGAGGTCGTCGCACACCTTGACGGCTGCCTGCTCGCCAAAGCCCGGAATCTCGATGATCGGGATGTTCTCGAACGGCAGCACCATGTGGTCCGCGATGTTGTACTTCTCGCGCAGCGCGGGCTTCTGCTTCAGGTCGCGGAACGCCGCGTAGTCGTCCGGCGAGTCCGACGGCACGCTCGTCACTACACCCGTGCCCTTGCCCATCGAGATCGTGAGCAGCGGCAGCGTGTACACCGTCTCGTACGAGGTCACCGGCGCCTTGAGCGGCAGGCCGAGCAGGTCCCAGCCCTTGAGCTCCAGCAGGCACTCCTCCTCGCCCCACTTGCGCGAATATTCCTGGTGCGCCAGATTCTTCGCGGCGCGGCGGCTGATGATGAACACATCGTCCTTGTCGTTGATCAGGAACGCGCCGTAGTCACCGTCCGGCAGCACGAAGCAGTTCGTCTGGCCGGCCATCGTCTCCGGGCGCAGCGTCGCCGCCGCCAGGAACACGTTCTTGCCCGCGAGC
This sequence comes from Globisporangium nunn, assembly GCA_023334075.1. Lineage (NCBI taxonomy): Eukaryota > Oomycota > Peronosporomycetes > Pythiales > Pythiaceae > Globisporangium > Globisporangium nunn. Next base: position 8,544 of record JAASFZ010000312.1, on the reverse strand, counting down.
GGCGCCAGCTTCTCCGGGAACGGTTCCTTCACACGGAGCTTCACCAGCGTGTACTCCTGCGGCCCCACGCCCTCGCCCGACGCACGGTCATGGTCGGCGCAGTTCTGCTTGTCGATCGTCGAGTAGATGTTCGGGCGCTTGCCGCGGCTCACGCGGCCGCGCTCCTTGAGCATGTTGAGCTGCCAGCGGATGAACGCGTCGTAGAACGGGTTCACGTCCGTCGTGATGAACGAGCGGCGCCAGTCGATGTTCATCCCGACGCGCTTGAGGTCATCGATCGCGCGCGGCGAGAAGTACTGGAGCCAGTGCATCGACTCGGTGAAGCTCGGGATCTCGTCCTCCGGCACATTCGAGAGCTTCATGATGTTGTACTGGCGCACGACGCCGCCGGTCTTGGCAGCCGCCTTGGACTTCTTGCCCTTCGCCTTGTTCTCCGAGCCCTCGACCTTCTTCTCTGTAGATACCAGACAGAAGCCCCCGTCCCTCAACGCGGTCAGCCGTGCTTGTAACACCACATGCATTCCTGCCACGCAGCAAAAAGAAACACTCACCTTGGACGACCGGCTCCTTGACCTCGTCAACTGAGAAGTCGGGCGGGTTGCCGTACGTGGCGAGTTCGAACTTGAGCTTGTTGGCCGCCGACTGGATGGGCATGCCCGTGCAGTGGAAGCCGAAGGGGAAGACGACGTTCTCGCCCTTGAGGCGGTGGTAGCGCGACGCGAACTCGACCTTGGTGATCGTGAAGAGGTGGCCGACGTGCAGGAAGCCGTTCATGTACGGGTACGGGAACGTCACCATGTACTTGGGCTTGCTCGGGTCCGGCTCGGACTCGAAGAGCTTGGCATCCGCCCACTGCTGCGCCACGCGCTGCTCGATCTCGATGAGGTGGTCGCGGCGCGCGAACTTCTTGGCGCCCGCGGGCTCGAGCTGGACGTCCTGCATCTTGGCGCTCACGCTCTCCATCCCGACACGCTGCTTGAGCTGGTTGTCGGATCTGGGGAAATGAGGGCCGACGACGACTACTGGTTGGCGCATGAGAGGGCCGACTACTGTTTTTGGTTATGTACGCGCTTAAGTGCGAATCCACATTGCAGTTGCGAAAACAACCACAAGAATCGTCGCGCCTCGGCTTAAGTGCGAGAGCCGCTGCTGCTGCGTGCACACATCGCCTGTCACATGGCGGCGGTGCCTGCTGCACTTGCGCCTCCAGCTGCTGGCAGCGCCGGCGCCCGCAAGCGCAAGCAGCGCGCGCCGCGCTCGCTGCTGCTGCTGCTCAAGAGCCTCGTGGGGCTGCGCGTGCGCGTGGACCTGAAGACCGACGCGACGGTCGAGGGCGTCGTCGCGGAGGTCGTGCACGACATGGAGTGCGTGCGTCTGCTGTGTAGGAGTGGTGGTGGTGGTGCTCTTACACCCGCGTTCTCTGCGACCAGCTTCACGATGGTTGACGCGTGCGAGACGAAGGCGAACGTACGTGATAGCGAGCAGGAGAGCAGGAGAGCGTCGGTCGTGCAGCTGAGCGCGGATGTGTGTGTATGTCGGCTGCAGGGCGAGATGGTCCGCATGGACGAGGTCTTCGTGATGGGCCGCACGATCCTTTTCGTGCACATTCCCGACCGCATCAACATCAGCCAGCACCTCCAGCAATACGTGCGTCTCCTGTTGTGCGTGTTTGTGTGAGGAGCAAGAGCGCGCTGGTGCTGACGCTCGACACTCGCGCAGACGCGGATGGTGCGGCAGAGCGCGACGATGTACACGCGCACGAAGCGCAACTCAGCGCCGACAGGTCGGCTGTCCTGAGACGGAGCACACAAGCAGCTCCATAGCAGACCACGCCATCAGGACAGCCCGCGTGCGAGCGGAGTACAGGGACATCGGACGACGCCTTCGTTAATTTACAGGCGGCAAGCGCTGAGAGGACGGCGGCTGCGGCTTCCGCGCTTGCGCTGGCAGCGGCGACGCGGAGTTTGAGGCGGTCAGCGTGAAGTTGAGCCCGCCGCCTAGGACTTTCTGCAGACTCGTGAGGCGCTCCTTGAGCTGCAGGATGTGCTCGCGCTGGAACTCGGCTTCGCGCATCTTCTCGAGCATCTCGCCGCTGCTGAGCAGCGAGTTCTTGGCTTTCTTGCCGCTGGCGAAGTTCTTCTGCTTCGTCTCGCGGATCTCCTGGGTCTGCATCTTGGCGTTGTGGAACTCGCGCCGCAGCTCGTTCACCTGCGTGGTGAGCAGCGCGTTCTCACGCTGGAGCCGATGCAGCTCGTTCTCGTTGATCGTCATACCTTTCATGATCTTGCGCTTGAGCGACTCGACCTCCTTCTCCAGGTACTCGCGCTGGCGATTGTATTCTGCCTGCGAGTTGGGCTCCTTGGCGTCTGCGACCACGCCTTCCTCGTACTTCTTATTCAGCGCCATGACGGCGTTCTTGAGCGCCTTCTTGTCCTCCAGGAGCTGCGCGCAGCCCATGAGGTCGGTCTGCACCTGCTTGATCAGCAGCTTCCCCATCGCGACCTGGCTGACTTGCACGTTGATCTCCTTCTGCATCCCGTCCATCTTGAGCCGCAGCTCGCCGATCATGAGGTCCAGCGCCGCGTTGCTCTTGTGGTACTGCTCGAGCTCGGCATCCATCTCCTCGATCTGCTTCTTCATGTCCGTGATCTCTTTTTCGCGCGGCTCGATCTGCCGCTTCAGCTCCTTGATCTTGTAGTCCAGCACGAACTTGAACTTCTCAAGCTCCTGGTTTTTCTTCTTCAGGTCGTAGATGCGCTTCTCCTTGTCTTGAATCGTCTCTTCTCGTTCGCGGATCTCCTTCTTGTGACCTTGGATGTCCTTCTCGAGTCCTTTGATGTTCTCGAACAGCTCCTTGCCCTTCTCCTCGAGCGACCGTATCTCCTCCTTCTGGTCTTCGATGTCCTTCTGCAGCGCTGAGAACTTCTTCTTCATGATCCCATTCTCGCCCTTCAGCCGCAGCGTCGCCTCGCGCTCCTCCTGGAGCTTCAGCTCGTACTTCATCTTCATCTCCTCGATTTCGATATCGGCGTCTTCTTCGAGCTGCTTCTTCAGCGTTTCGTTCGCCTGAACGAGGATATCCTTCGCCTTGGCGGATTTGCCTTGCAGCTCTTGCTCTTGGAACACCTTCTGGTCGTACTCCATCGTCATCTCCGAGAGGAACTTCGTGTGGCTCTCTACGAGCAAATGGTTCTCCTCCTCATATCGGGTATTTTGCTCGCCACGAGCCTGCTCGAGCGCAGCATATCGTTCCTTCTCCGCCTGGATCTTATTCTCGTACGTTGCTTTGAGATCATGGAACTCCTTTTTCTGCTGTCCGTTCATGTCATGCATCTTCTTCTGATACTCGCTTTCCATCTCCATTTTGTCCTGCTGCAAGTCTATGCAGCGCTGTTTGTCTTGTGTCAGCTCGGCAGTGAACTTGTCCGACACCTCCTTGATCTTCTCCTTGTAGTTCATGTCCTTCAGACGGAGTTGGTACTCGTTGTGGAGCGTGAGTTCGTCGACTTTCGTTTTGAGCTCGTTCATGAGGCGGTTCTTCTCTTCCAAATCAGACTTGGTGACCAGGATCTCCTCTGCAAACGGGAGGCCGTTGCCAGTTGCGTTGCTGCTGCCGCCGTCACCGCGATTATCCTTGTTCGCGCCGATGCTGCTCATCATCGCATTGGAGGCACCTCCACTACCACGGTTTCCTGAGCCCTTGCTGATCACGTCCCGCGTCTCGAAGATGCACAGCGATCCATCCTCACCAGTCGAGAATAGATACTGATTGTCAAACGAGAGACGCAGGCGCGTCACAGGAAGGTCATGGCACTGAAACTCGGTGAACGGCTGCGGAGCTGTTGGTGCATTCGTACCGCCTGGTGAGTTCATTCCGTTCGGTGACAGTGACGGCGCAGGCGTCCCTGCAGCAGACGTAGCAGATGCCGCCGGCGCTGCAGCGTTCTGCGTAAAGTCTCTCTCGAGCGGCAGCCGGTACACTCGAATCGAACCGGGCTTGCTCGGCTCAGTCGACCCGGCGTAGAGCAGCTGCTGTGAACCTGCAAGTGCGAGCGGACCGAGAGACACTCCCGTCCAGTGCTCGGCCCTTGCGACTCCAGACGCAACGTCAATCTCTTTAAGGAGGCCATCGGTTCCAGTGGCATAGACCACATCGGAGTCGTACGACAGAATTGCGTCAGTGTAGGTGCATCGCGCTTGGGAGTGTCCGTCTCCAACCTTGGTTGCTGTCCGCAAGTTCCAGATCAAAATCGAGCCGTCCGCGCCGCATGTCAGCAGCTTGCGGTCGTCTTGCTTCCATGCGATGGCGGTCACACGGTTCGAGTGTCCTCGGAGCACCCCTACCAAATCGCCAGTGTAGGTGCTGTACACTTGGACGACATTGTTATTCGCCGCGGCAAAGAACTGCCCGCCGTGACTGAAGCGAACCTCTTTGCACATCTTGATCGCGAACTCTCGGAAAGTCCGGATGTCATCCATGAGGATGTTTAGCATCTTGAGCTTGTCCGTGAACCCGACGACGACGTGGAGTCCGGACGGGTGAAACGCAACGGAGAACGCGTCCTCCTTGAAGAACTTCATGATGTCTGTGGTCTTGTCGAGGTAGTTCCAGATGCGCACTGACTTGTCCAGCCCACACGTTGCGATCAGTGGTTTGCGGATGCAAGTGTCGAGGCCGGTGATGTGGCTCCCAGAGACGCCTGGGCTGTGAAACGACGTCGACAGCAGCTCGAAGTTCATCGCATCTTCTTTCAGGATGTCCGTGCTCGAGAGCGTGAGCACATACAACTGGTTGTTCTCCATCGAGCACACGAGCGAATCCTCAGTCGGACTGATCGCGATGTCCTTGATCGTGCTCGTATTGCCCTCGACACTGAACGACTTGGACTTTTTGTAGTACTCGCGACCGTCGTCACTCCGGTCGTAGATGCGGACGATACCACCAGAACCGCCGCACACAAAGCCTTTTGAGTAGCCCAGGATTGAACTGACGAAGTTGCCGTCTGATGGCGACGACGAGAGGATCTGTCGGAACTCCATCTGCTCGAATAGCCACAGCTCTCCGGTGTCAGCGGCCGCCACGACGCGCTCGTCGTTCACCCACGCGTGGCACAGAAAGTTGGCTGGCTCACGTTTCAGTGGAGTCGCCTGGAGCCGCAACTGACCGTCGACAAACCGGAAGAACTTGATGATGCCGCTCCCGCTGACGCATATCATCGTCGGGTCGTTCGGACTAAAGTCGACCTGGTTGACAGCACCGCCCGCCTGGTTCGACGCCTTCACGGATGTAATGAGCTTCGTCTTCTCCCAGAGCCAGAGCGAGAGCGTCCAGTCCGGCGCGCCTCCCTGCGTCAGGCAGTATTTGTGGTCTCCGGAGAACGCGACCCACACACACGTGTCGGACACGTTGTCTGCGAGCAGCAGCGTCCTGCGCCTTCGCAGTGTGTTGAGATCGTGGATGTGGATCACCGCCTTCTCACCCCGCTCTGCGACCGCCACGTATCTGTCACATTGCGACCCGGTGAGCATCTTGCAGCCAACTAACCAGCCAGTCAATCACTCAGCTGCTTCGGCATCTCACGAACCGCTTGCTCGCTGGCACCGCCAGCGCCGTGATGCCGCCTGAGCTGCCGCTCTCCATGCCATGGATGAACTGCTGCTCCTTGGACTCCATGTTGTGGACCACGACATTGTGGCCACACGGATACACGACGACATTCTCGTCCGCGAACGCGATGTTGTTTTTCACGCTGCCCTTGATGCCGAAGAGGTACCTGGTCGTGTAACCCCCAGGAGCACAAGCGTCAGAGGTTATGTGCTGCGTTCGCGATTAGAGAACGCACGTTGAGCGATCAGCACCTGTGGATGAGCGGTACGCTAACGGCGCCACCGCTGCCGCCGGAGGTCGCGGCCGCCATCGTTCGCCAGCAGAAGAGCAGGAGGCAGTCAAGGTGATCACCAGTGTCACCACCACCTCAGTACCTCGCAGTAATCTCTCCACCAGCAGCTTCAAGGAGGTTACGCGTCGCTTCATTAGATATCATAACCGCTACGGCACACTGTGTCAGTAGGAGCGGTACAGGTGTACCACTGCTCCAAAACCATCAGATATTTCCAAGATCTGATAGTGATATAAATGAAGGTTCCTCCACAGCACAAAACCAGTCATTTTCTCCCGAGAGCACACGCCACGCTACCTCTCGTCGCCCTCCCGCTCGCTCGCTCGCTCGCTGCCCGCCAGACGTCGAGCACGCTTTCTCCAGGTGGGTGCTAGTGCTGACGCTGCGAAGGAACTGGCGGTTTGTATGCGGCACGCACGAAACGGCGAGTGCGCCACCACCACGAGCTTTTGCTGGTGGTGGTAAGCGGGATGAATCGACGCCTCCCCCTTCGTTTCCTTTCTTCCTCCACACGCACACGCGCAAGTCATCCCTCCTGCTTCCCCTCGCTTCGCGCGATGACAAACGCGATGGAAGGAAGGGCGACGTGGTTGTGGGAGCGAAGGGGAAGAGAGGAAGACGCGGGTGCTCGCACAGTCGTGTGGCGCAGAGAGAACGGGAGTGAGCAAAGAAGCGGAAGAACTGACGAGAAGCTCCGTCATGTGTGACCCTCCCTCCCCGCAGATTTCTAAAAGACCGCGCAAGCTACCCGACCAGCCATCACCATGGGCGAGACCACCATCCAGAAGCACCTCGCGGTGCAGGACCTGACGAAGCTCAAGGTCGAGGAGCTCACGCCGCTGACCCCCGAGGTCATCAGTCGTCAGGTGCGTCGTCGTCACTCTGACCAATAGCTCGTCTGCCAGCAGCCCGCTGACCGTGGTATTTTTGCCGTCCATGTGCAGGCGACGATCAACATCGGCACGATCGGGCACGTCGCCCACGGCAAGTCGACGGTCGTGAAGGCGATCTCGGGCGTGCAGACCGTGCGTTTCAAGAACGAGCTCGAGCGTAACATTACCATCAAGCTCGGGTACGCGAACGCCAAGATCTACCGCGCCGAGAACGGCGCGGGCATCGGGTGCTACCGCGCGTTCGGCAGCTCGAAGCCGGACCGGTTCGTGGACGAGCACGACGACAACACGGTGTGGGTGCTCCAGCGCCACGTGTCGTTCGTGGACTGCCCGGGGCACGACATTCTCATGGCGACGATGCTCAACGGCGCCGCGGTGATGGACGCCGCGCTGCTGCTGGTGGCGGGCAACGAGGTGTGCCCGCAGCCGCAGACGTCGGAGCACCTTGCTGCGATCGAGATCATGCGTCTCCAGAACATCATCATTTTGCAGAACAAGGTGGACCTGATCAAGGAGGACGCGGCGGTGGCGCAGCATGAGCAGATCAAGAAGTTCGTGGCCGGCACGGTCGCGCACGACGCGCCGATCATCCCGATCTCGGCCGTGCTCAAGTACAACATCGACGTCGTGTGCGAATACATCTGCCGCAACATCCCGATCCCGAAGCGCGACTTCTCGTCCAAGCCGAAGCTGATCGTGATCCGCTCGTTCGACGTGAACAAGCCCGGTGAGGACGTGGAGAACCTGAAGGGTGGCGTGGCCGGTGGCTCGATCCTCGAGGGCGTGCTCCGCGTGGGCGACGAGATCGAGGTGCGCCCGGGTATCGTGAGCAAGGACGACGAGGGCCGCATGACGTGCGTGCCGATCTACTCGCGCATCGTGTCGCTGTTCGCGGAGAAGAACGACCTGCAGTTTGCGGTGCCCGGCGGGCTCATCGGTGTGGGCACGCGCATCGACCCGACGCTGACGCGCTCGGACCGCCTCGTGGGCCAGGTGCTCGGCCTCAAGGGCAGCCTCCCGCACGTGTTCACGGAGCTCGAGATCAACTTTTACCTGCTGAAGCGCCTGCTGGGTGTGAAGACCCAGGAGGGCAGCAAGGCGTCCAAGGTGCAGAAGCTGTCGAAGGCGGAGGTGCTGATGGTGAACATCGGGTCGACGGCCACGGGCGGCAAGGTGCTCGCGGTGAAGCAGGATCTGGCGAAGATCCTGCTCACGGCGCCGGTGTGCACGCAGGAGGGCGAGAAGATCGCGATCAGCCGTCGCATCGACAAGCACTGGCGACTCATTGGCTGGGGGCAGATCCGCCGTGGCAGCAGAATCGAGATCGCCGACGCGGAATAGATGGACGATACACGAGCAGCAGCAGCAGCAGCAGCAGCAGTCGCGAGGCACTCGCTTGCAGTAGCCAGCAGCGTGGGCCGAGCCGGAGTGCGTGAGGTAGCGAGATAGCAAGAGGAGGATCAGCTTCTTCTTAGGTTCGTCTCGTGTTGCCTCGTCAGGGTTTTCCTCCAATACCATTAGCATTACCCTTCAAGTTGACAACTACTAGAAACCTAGCAGCTGACTGAACCCTCGGAAGTGGCCCTCCCAGAGACCGGTCCGTGACTCCCACGGGACTCACTCCCGGAGGAGACAAGTCCCGGTGGAGACAATTCCCGGCATATGAGCACGCTCGCTCGCATCGATCTCTCTCACCAGAACGCCACACGCGCTCGCTCACTGGGGAGTAGCACGGGGGCTTCTTTTGATAC